>JAHHUM010000960.1:0-171905 GCA_036173005.1 Crenichthys baileyi
TTTTTATTGTTAACAGTATAAAGTTAGAATCCAATTTTTTTTTTTTGTCAGACTAACAAATAGGGACACCCACTGATCAGGAATCGTTAGCCAAACAGCTTTGAGTCTGTCTGGTATGGTCCTCGTAATCCCAGCCAAATGTGGTTGCATGATAGAACAATAGGTGGAAGAGGGCATTTGAACACTGGCATCATATATACACAAATACATGTGTAGAATGTGTGTATCAACCCCAGAGCAAAAGCAAAAGATCTTGTGAATATGCTGGCTGTAGCTGGCAAGAGCGTGTCAGGTAGAAGCCATTACTCCAAAAGCAACATAAAAAGTCTGATTACAGTTTGCAAATTTACCCAAAAAAAAACAAGGACCATGGTTCTTGGAGACATGTCCTTTGGTCTGATGTAAATATTATTGAAATGTTTGGTAATAAAAACCATTGTTTGATTTGGTGGAAAAAGGAGAAGACTTTTAAACCTAAAAACAACATTCCAACTTTGATTTATCAGTGTGGCACCATTGTGTCATATGGGAGTATGCTGCAAGAGAGACAGGTACACTTCACAAAACAGATGGGATCATGAAGAAAGAACAATATGTGGAAATATTGAAGCAGGATTTCGCTACATCACTTAGTCAGTAGAAGCCTAGGAACAAGTGGGTGTCCCAGAGAGATAGTGGCCCTCAGTATACTACCAAGTTAGTTACAAAGTGGCCAAGGACAAATAAGTCAATATCTAGGAGTTGCCATCACAAAGCCTGACCTCAGTTCCATAGAGAATTTGTTAACTGAGGTGAAAAGGTGTGACTAAAATATTAGCAAACTATTGTGAGAAGTTTGCGAAAGGATAACCAAAACATTTGACTGAGGTCATACAGTTTAAAAGGCAACTCTACTAAATACTAATGAAATGTATGTAAAAAGAAATACTTCTGGCAATCCTAAGTGATTCAAAACATTAAATGTCTAGTCTGATTTAATGTCAGACAGTGAGACAAAATGTTTTTGTATAGATCGTATATAAATATCTGGCTTTAACTCTACATGAAATGAAAGCAACTCTTTTTATTTAAACACATGCATTTGCTCATCAACATTCAAAAAAGTTGTCTGGCTCCAGAAATGTTTGCATGTGAGGCAGAGTTAGGAAATAGTTACAAGATGAAGCAGAGTTAATGTGAATATTACAAACCAGCAAATTAGTATTTACTAAAATACCATGCTATTTTATTGGACTCTTTCTGCTTGAATACCATTTGGTTGCAGTGGGAAAATAGTTTATCATCCGTTTGGTTGGATCAGTGGGATCAGAAAAATCTAGCCAACTGAACAAAATGTTGCTTGAGCACCTGTTTGTATTTGCAGCGTTTACACAGAGAAATTGAGAAAAAAATAAAGAACTTCATTAACTAACCAGCACTTCTATTTTGTCCTATCCTTCTTTGTGATGAGAATGAAGTATTTGTTTTACACGAGGGACTGGTGATGACAGCACAGAATCCTAAAACCACAGTAAACAAAGAGACACCTAACCAGACAGACGTTCTATACAGAAACAATTTACAACCAGATAACTGGCACAAAAACAACAAAGATAATCTTGTCACGTTGGGCATAAAAGATTTTTACCACAAAAGGCTGCGATGAAGCAAAGGTTCCCTAAAGGAAAGTGGCAGCAGCAAACCTGAACATTCCTGTTTGGCAGAGCTGGAGGATGGGAACAGTTGGAAAGAGAGCCCAAGCAGGTGGGTCGGGAGAAAGACAGCCCCCTGGTAAAGAGGACAAGCAGAGCCTCCTTGTTAAAGCTGTCCCCAGGAGCCACAGGCAGATGCTCTGCTTTCCTATGATAATGACAGACCTGCTAAGCAGTGAGCAACGTCACGCTCCTTTGAACAACTACTGACCTCAGAGCTGTGAGTCGCTTTGACGCCATTGCAGTTCCAACTCACCGCACTCACAAGAAGCCTTATTCACCATATGTTTTCATGCAGGCCTGGTCATATTAACACCAAACAGTGTCCTAAATCCCAGGCTGATGTTCCAACCATCATCGGTTTGTGCTACTTCACCAAGCTTCTCCATATGTGGGCCTCACGTTAAGTGCCTCCAAATACTTGATCTCTGATTACATATTAAGACCTCAGAAAATAACCTCCCCAGCTCGGGTAAGTTGTGATTAAGGATATGAAGTGAAAGCCATTAATTTATGTTTATTCAACATTTAATATTTAGAGGACCAACTGCTGGTAAGCATCAAAGCCCAGTCAGCACATACTGCCAAGAGTCAAGAGGAAGTAACTGGGGTGAGCAAGAGATAGAAGGGAAAATAAGGAGATAGAGAAGGATAGACAGTAGTTCTCTGAGGATTAGCTCATTTAGGCTGCTTTGATCTGGGGGATGTTAATTGCTGGGCAGCTTTGTTAGTCTTGATGAAGATTCAGCAACACCATCCAGATGAGGATGAAGAAAAGAAAAAAGTTGTTTTTACCTTCTCTTCCTCACACCTTTTATCTGGAGATGCACTGACCATAAATCTATAGTTCAGAGAGTAATACCTGCATCTGTGTAGTGGTGCATCTCAATAAATTAAAGAAATATTGAAGAATTTATTTATTTCAGTCACTTATTTCAAAGAGTGAAACCGTATATAATATACATATTCACAGAGAGAGATGTTTCAAGCATTTTTGAAAATGTCTGTTGATCAAATCCTATATTAAAGCATATTAATTAAAAGATGAGCTGAAGAAAAAAAGTGTGTCTGGAAAAGGTGGATAAGCAAAAGACCTGCTAAAAGGATGTACAGTATAATGCCTCAATACCCCATTTTTCATGATCCTTCACAGGCAAAAGAATAAATGAAAATGGGAAGGTTTTTGGCAACAGCTAGGGTTTTGTTTCTTTTTGCTTATCATTTTGTGTTCTAAACAATTTTGATAGTTTCCATAACTGAAGTGCTGTCCATTTTGTTGCTAACTGGATATGTTCATTCAAAAAAGCAATTCAGTAGGTTAGTTGGTAAAGCTAAAAAATTGAGCATTTTCAACATAAAAATGTTTGTTGAATGAATACGTTAACTTCTTTCAAGATGTCAGTGTAAATAAAAATCTAGTAAAGCTACTTTAACTTAAAAATCTTCAGATTTTAAACTAAAAGCTATGTTAGCACTTAATGATCTCTATCAAAGTATATTCATGTCAACGTCCAAACCTTAATTCTGGTTGAGACTTGAAAACGGATGTTTCCAAATGTTCTGTGTTCGAACTGATTCAGCAAAAGGTAGCTGGAAAAAAAAGGGTAAAATGTTTCATATATATAAATATATTCATATTTATTATTTGTAAAATATTATGAAAACCATGCATCATTGTCCTTCCACATGGCATTTACACTCTACTTTGTGTTTGTCTATCAACTTTGAACCCCAATAAAATCCAATGAAGTTTGGGTTTTTAAGATAAAAATGTGAAAATGTTGAGTACTTGCATGAGTCATTTATGGGACTATAGTGTTTACACCAACATATAAATTGAATGCCCTGTGTGCAGCATAATTAAACACTATAATCTTAATATTTTCAGACTCTAATGATGTCGGAGTTGAAACAATGTAATTTAAGTAAACGTAATGAATTTCTAGTTTGACATTTTTTAGACAAAATGTGCTTTTGGGATTTTGCAGATTGACTGATGGTCACAATTTAGCAGTTGAAAGTAAATATGAAAGATACAGTCTTCTGCAGAGCCAAGCTCTTTCGTTTTTACTGTAAGGGCAGCTTCAGTTTTCACTAAATCCCTCTGCACAGAGATCCTGGGAGAATGACCGTCAGAGACTCGTGCTAAGAAGATATTTTAGATACATGAAGAGGATGCAGGACCACTTTTCTCTCCTTGGCTTTTACCTTTCTTGCATGCATACCTGTGCACAAACAGCTATCTTCATGAACATTGGCCATGCAAACTTATATGCCCGTTTCTCTCTGGCTGCTCTCAAACATCTTTGTTATAGTTTTTCATCTTCTTTGCCTACGACAGGAACAGGCAGATTAAGGAAAGAAAGAGTATTAGACGAGCTGTTCTGCCTCTTTGTGATGGCAAGTTTTACTGTTATTGCACAGCAGAGCTCTCCCTCTGCAGGGTTTGGTCATAAGGAAGGTAGCAGAGTAGCAGAAGGGAACATACGCCTGAGGGACAGTTAACATTACAAGAACACCAAAACTGGAAAGCTTCAGTGCCTGGAAAATACAAGACAAAGGTGCCAAAAACTATATAAATGACTTAAAAATATCATCCTATGGAATCTACCGCTATTAGGATACAGTTTTTTAGGTTATTTAACTACTACATGAAAAAAAAATCAATACAAACTAAAGGTATAACAAGAAGACAAACTAACAAGACAAGTAAAAGTGGACAGGTGTAGCAATTATTACGGTACATTAGTCAGGTACCTTTTTGATTTCCAGTGAGCAATGCTCTAGGCCATTAGCAAGTATTAAAGCTAAGTATGTGAGCTATTATAATTTCTATGAAGCATGTACTTTCTACCAAATCCATACCATTATATCCATCGTATATATCCGCTTATTCATGCAGGGTCAAAGGGGTTTGGCGGTGCCTGTCTCCAGCGGTCATTGGGTGAGAGGCGGGGAACACTCAGGACAGGTCATCAGTCCATCACAGAACAACACAAAGACACACAGGACAAACAAACATCTATGCACACACTCAAATTTAAGGGTAATCCAGAAAGATCAACTAACTTTGGGAAGCCAGAGTATCCAGAGAGAACCCACGCATGCAAGCGGAGAAAATGCTAGCCCAGGTCAAGATTTGAACCCAGGACCTTCTTATTGCAAGGCAGCAGTTCAGCCTTACTGAAAATTTTCAATTGTATTTAGGTCTGATGTCCTGTTGAAATGTGAATCTCTACCCCCGCCCTAAGCTTTTTTGCAGCTTCAGGTTTTCTTCCAGGATTGTCCTCTATTAGGTCCCATTCTTCTTCCAGACAATTTGACCAACTTAAATCCCTGATGAAGAGCAGTATCCCCACAACATCATACGTCCACTGCCATGTTTCACCTTGGGGAATGTGTTTAGGGTAATGTACAGTAATAGTTGTATCTTGGCATTTATGAAAGCTTCTTTCTCCACATGCTTGTTTGTGTCCCTTACATGGCTTGAACAATTTTATATTGCCAATCTTCAATAACAGCCTAGATTTTAGGACTGAATGACTAAAGATTGTATCGTGTCAACAGATTCTCACACCTGAGCTGTGCCGCTCAGCCAGAGATACTAAGGGGCCTCTTGGCAGCTTCTCTTATTAATGTGTTTCTTACCTGGTAGGCAAGTCCAGGTGGACAGCCATATCTTGCTTGGTTAGCTGTACCTAACTGTTTCCTTTTCAGAAGATGGATATTGAAGAGTGCTCTTAGAGATGCTCAAAGCTATGGATATTGTTTTATAACCAAACTGACTGATATTTATCCACATTATCCCTGACCTTTCTGATGTGTTTCTTGGTTCATGATGCTTTTTGATGCTTCTTTGTTCACTAATCACCTCTAACAAACCTCTTAGATCTACACACAGGGGTACTCTATTTAGTAATTAGATAACCTCTGAAGCCAACTTGTTGCATGGAGTTTATTTGCAGTATCATAGTAAAGGGACCTAACCGTGCATTATTTTACGTCCACTATATAATAACACTTTAGATTGTAAATGCAGCAAAATTGGATTTGGAGGTTGAGGTTGGAGATGAAGCCTCAGACTTTCCAAGTCATAATTACAACTTCAACTGGCAACCCAGAGCAGCTTTCCAATGTGGACCTCTGAAATTCTATCTTCCATGTGCAAACTGAATCCAACATAATTTTCTTGAAAGGATGTTGCGGAAAAGTCATTGACAAATTTCTCATATATGAAGGTTGCAAAAACTAGCTCAGTCACTAACTAGTCAAAACTGGGAGAGATCATATAACTATGGTGAAGCAATTCTTGCATACAGGTGCATTTCAGTAGATTTAAAATAAAACATCAAAAATGTCACCTTATTTATTTACTTTGATCTGGAAGGTCTCGACTACTAGGAAGCTCTGGAAGATGAAGCACATGAAGATTCAGCAACACCATCCAGCCAAGGCTACGGAAGTATGTTGGTTTTTATCATCTCTTCCTGTTGAAAAGCAACCATAAATCTGTGGTCCAGATAGTAATAATGTTTATCTGTGTGCAGGTGGGGGTTTCGGTGAGTTCCCAATTATTGGGACTCTGCTTTTTGTAAATTTCTCCCAAACTCTCTAATGTTTCTCACTTCACAATCTTTTAAGGCTGCAGTTATCCCTGTTGTTTGTGCACCTTTTTACCACTTTTCTTCCTTCTACTCAACTTTTCATTGATATGATTTAATGCAGTGCACTGTAAAGTGCGTGTTGCCCTGCGATGGACTGGCGACCTGTCCAGGGTGTACCCTGCCTCCCGCCCATAGACTCCTGGAGATAGGCACCAGCTTCCTCACGACCCACTATGGAAGAAGCGGTATAGAAGATGAATGACTGACTGTAAAGAGCCAGCTTCTTCAGCAATGACCTTTTGCTGCCTAACCTCCTTGTGGGGGAGGTAAATGACTGTTTGCTGGACACTGTTTGCTGGACAACTGTCAGGTCAACAGTCTTCACAATGATTGTGTAAGCCATAACACATATTAAAAATTAAATATTTAACTGGTCTTAAGTAATAATTTAATTTATTGAGAAATAATTTTTGGCTCTTTTATTAGCTGTAAGTCATAATCATAATAAATAATCATAATAAAACACCATGTGAGTAATGAGGCAGTAGAATAGACAAGTTTCAGTTTAAGAATTAAATTACTAAAACAGTTTTTTCGACAATATTCTAATTTATTAAGATGCTCTTGTTTCCAGCTTTTTAAAACATATTTCAATCCTGTAAAGACTCACAATAAAACCACAAAGATGCCGATCAGAGAAGTTAAATATTAGATGATTATTTCTTTGGCGCTTGGACCCCGGAGGAAGACATGAATGCTATGTATGACATGAGCTTGAATGAATGATTTAGGATTAGGATTAGAGATGTCTGCCCCCCCGGGATCCGAGACTGGTGATGGAGTGGAGGACCGATAATAAGGGAGTTGGAAGGAGCTAGGAAGCCAGATGGTGGCGATGGGGTGTAGGAGGATCGAAGCTCGGCGAGAGAGCAGGGAGATCCATGGTTGGAGGTCCTTAAAAGCGAAGCCTTGAAGGGTGATTGGCTGAGGAGGAATGCAGACTTGACACTGATTGGTTGGAGCGGAGACACATGATGGAGTCAGTATGGAGCCGGTGGTGGAGGTGAGTCTTCCAGATTGAATTTTCATCAAAACTCCATTTTACTTGGAGACTGGAGAATGCCTCTAACGAATTTCTGGTTACAGAAATTAGAAAACAACAAAACTTTTCAGCACCATTTTCCATATAGCATAATTGCTTTCAGGTGTCTGTTTCTTGTGCTTGTTTAGTCATATTTGAGAGCCTCCAGTTCTCTACCGCTCCTCCACAAACGTGTCTAACAAAGCTGTGGTTTGTGATGCAACTGCAGTGGCATTGTTAATGCAGTATCACATTTGTCTTAAAAAGAGAAAAGCCTTGCCAATCAAAATTTCAAAAGTACATTTGAATGGAAAGCTTTTATTAAATATTGATGTCACACACATGGTTAGCGGGGTGTTGGCATTTGAAGGAAAACTCATCACTTTGACGCCCTTGTGCTACTTTGCTGAACAGTGAACAGCTGTTACATCACCCTTAAATCACTCATTTTCAAAGTAAAAAGAGTTGAGGTAAACACTAAAATCTTTGAAATGCAAAGGACTCTGGTACCTCACAGTGAGGTATAAGATTGTATCACAAATTACATCACCTAAGTGTGTGGCTTTGTTTTGTATTTGATTGCATTTGTGCATATATGCTTTCTTTAATAAATTTATATTAGAGAGTATTTTTTGAAACACAATTTCATCACATGTAAGAGGTTAAGCAGATTGTGAAAATAATGTGGAGTGCAATTGTCCTTGGGGAAGATTTGAAACCCTGTGTTACTGAAAATGGCGACCATGCACATTACTGGTGTGTGAATGTGTGATTGACTGAATAAACATTACTTAGAGATAAACATGCTTAAAAAGAAGCTATTTAGGTGTAAACCATTCAAACTACCTTTCAAAAGGGGAAGTTACAGTGACAATTCAAATTACAGTAGACATAAGCAATATCCACTTTTTTAGCCCTTAAACACATTTTGTTGTGTACTTGGAGTCTAGGAGTGCAGAAAAGTTGAATTTAGTCTCTCCAGGTGCTGCATATATATCTTTATATTCTGTTTGGGTCATATTTTTTAATCCGTTCAGTTTTCTCTCACAGTATTTGCTGAGGAACAGCCAAACAAAGTCATGGACATCCGGCTAACCAATTTTGCGTATTCGCCATTTTATTTCTCGCTGCGATTTTGTATTTTGAGCCCAAGTATGCCAAAGCTGCCAGTGGATAAGTCTAAATGTTCAGTTGTTGGGTGTATTAACACACACAATTCAATACACCCCCCCCAGCAGAATCTCTTCAAAGTGCCTGGTTAAATTTTATTTTTCATGGAAATGTACCCACACCAGTAGGGAAATTCCTCTTTGTATGTGCAAAGCAGTTCAAGGACGAGTGCCTTCAGCAACCTCCACCTGTATCAAGAAAGATTTACCCAAAGACTTTTTAACCTGAGATTTAGCTAATGAACACGTTTTTTTTCTGTTGCTCTCAGACGCACCTCAGAACAGGGGAAAAACAGGAGCCTGTGGAACTACAATAACAAGGAATCCAGACCAAAGCATTGCAGTTCCACTTTATATAGACCACAACTGAATGATTAAAATGTGAAAAGGAAGGATTTCAAAGCATGATTTCTCAAAGCACCCGTTAAGAACAAAAAATATTAATAAACTGAATATTGAACCCATGGACTCAAAAAATGTAGATTTATGCCTTTTTTATGAGCTTATTCTAAAGATGTGTCCTTCCTCTCTAAGTCAAACTGAGTCCACCAAACTAATACTAAAAAGTTTTCATACTCTTTTTAAAAAGCATCACTCAATGACCATGTCAGGAATTGTCATAAATGAAAGTTAATATCTGTCCAGTTTTTTGAGGTTTGGTTAAGGGAAATTAAGAAGCGCCTTGTTTTTCCTTGATGGGAGTACCTTGGCGGCAGTAGGATCTGCGCTTCGGGCTACACGACTGAGCCTTCCAGGTGTCAAAACATGACGACAGCAAAGGCAGGTATTACCCCAGCCAAAGCAGTGATCAATAATAAGAGAAGGTGAGAGGGAACAGAGAGGGCAGACGGAATCAAAATACTACGTGACACCTCTGGAATCTCTGTTTTGCCAAAGTCCTCCTCCTCCTCCTCATGTGAGAGTCTGCCAGCGACCAGGAGAAGGTTTTAAAGGGTAACGTCACTTTGTCTCATGTCCTGGTTTAATCAGAGAGGTCTGAGTAAAGGTACGGAGGGTGGAGGTCTTTGCACGTCACCAACTTTCCCATATCATTGAGTGATGTTAGTCTTCTTCTTCCACATAAGTTGAGGGAAACCAGCCCACCTGAGAAACAGCAGAAGATATAATAATCACAGTAACTCTGAAAAATTTGAAATTTTTGTATTTTTGTGTCCTGCGACCTAAAACTGATTTTCACAAGAGTGAAGCATTTAAATAAATAAAACATTTTAGAAATTAAAAATAACATCTGATCCTAAACTAAATCTCAGGTCAAAGAAAAACATGGTTATTATTTTTGGATAACTAAATCAGACCTGACATTAATACTTCTTAGTAAGTGATGTAAGTAGACCGGTCTAAAAAGATTATTCACAGCTGGAATTAAAATTTAGTCTGAGCAATCAGTTAAAATGTATCCAATTTTTTGCAAATTAACAAACAGCCACGTCACAGAGCAGGGCAATAAACAGGACAGAGAATGTCTCTAAAACATTACTGATACAGTCAGTCGCTCGAACTGTTAATTAATTTATGTATATTATGCTGTGTTAAAGTGAGTGGATAATCAACATTTGAAAGATTACATGTGCATTTCTTAATGCAGTGACTTCAGTGGGTATAGACAGCTAAAAAAAATAGAAATAAACTACACGCTCACTTATACTTCACCTAGATATCTCCCAACCAGTGAAGTCTTTTTTCCATTGTCAAGTTGTTAGAAACTTTTCCCTAAAAAGGAATCCTGCCTTTAAAGTATTCCAGATAGGTGTTTGAAATTAGCTAACAGCAATGCTCATTTTGATGTTTAAATAAGGTTTTGGGGGCAATTTGTAGTACAATAGGAGCTGTCTAGACACCTGTGCTGCTTGAGGGAAGTCACATCAGTTAAGTGGGCGATCTACTAATGCAGATACAAGCATCCCAGACCACGTCTGAGGCACCTTAGCATTGTCCAGACATTGTCAGATCGCACAGGACAGACATTATGGACGATGAATGTCATCAGAGTTATCGGACAACTTGAAGTGATGTATGGGAGAAAACCCACCAACTACCTAGAATGTCTGCAGAGGAATTACAACAGGCTGGATTTATAGCCATAAACTGTGTTGAAATAAATAACTTCTGTGACATCATTCACCAATCATGGCTGTGATTTAGTCATCAACAGTCTGGATTGCTGCAGTTAGAAATGACAGACAGATGGATCTCACAGACACCAAAAATATATACACGTTTACTCTGTAGGGGTTAACAGCAATTACTTGTAACTGAAAAGTGTGTACATAGCGTAGATGGAGAAAACATTTAGAGATCAAAACAAACTGTAAAACTGAAAAGTGAAAGGTGAAAAGACATACATAAAGACATGTACTGATATTTAAATGTGGTTGAAAGATATGTAGAACTGATCAGATGAGCTAACCAAGATGGACGTTCAGTGTTTTTATTTAGGCTAAATTTAAACATGGCATTTAGATTAATAGTCAAATTTTTTAGTGCATTTTACAGGCTAAATAAAAACAAGGACTAACTGACCTGAAATATCAAAAAAAGAAATTTCCTTGGACAGCCAGTGTTTGGAAGGAAATGATGTTCATGCATGAAACTGATGTTGCGGATTTCCGCTTTTGCTCAGTTTTTCAAGAACCACGAGAAAATGTTTGCATGCTTTTGTTTTGCCAGCTCTAAAGCACCATAATGCCTAAATACAACCTCTAAGGTTTGCATATTTCTTATGTTTAAAATGTTTTTGATGTGAATACATCTGACAGTTAATCAGAGCCTTTCCCCAAATATTAAGCTATTGTCCACACCAACATTAATATTTTGCAAAACAGGGATACAGTTGTTTTTTCTGGACCTACCGTCCGTATGCAGAGTTGTTGGTGAAAAAACTTTTCCAAGGTGAAAACGGACCAAGCACAGCCTACCAACGGTGAGGCAGGTTTTTTATTGGTTGTTTCACATCTGCCACACGTTGTCCTGGCTGTGCTTTTATTAACACTAGGACTCCCAGAATTCTAACACTACTAGACCTCCCAAGCCCGTCAATTTGACGGCGAGCATTCTGGATGCGAGGGCGGTGATGACATCATCGTATTGACGCTTGATTTGTAGTTTCTCTCCTGCCAGGGGGCTGGATTCCTAGGTTTATAGCTGGGCACTGATCACCTGGCTCATCACCCTGTCTCTGAACCTGCGCAGATTATGGCACTGTTGCTGTAGTTTATATATTATTAGTTTACCAATCTGTAAACTAAAGCCTAAAATGATAAAATCGTTACATAGGCTAGTCTTTTACTACCTTGAAATAATGTGTCACAACCTCCTGCTAATGGGACGACTCGTGTTTTTTAGCAGGGGGAGGCTCACTCTCCGACCCGCTGTCACTGGAACTGAATGCTGACCAAGAGCCATCAGAATCCCTTTCGACCCCAGAATCACGATCATCTAATTTTTGAAGCATTTCCAATATTTCTTGAGCAGAAAATATTCTTCTAGAAGCCATTTGTGGAAGGCCAACAATCTGATTGCGTTCTAGAGTGGCGGTTGCTAAGCAACGCTTGCGCGTATACTCAGCCGCGGAAAAAAATATCAATGTAAATAATAGGGCCGTCAAAATAGCGGCTGTGGTAGTTAGAGGTAGAAATAATTAGATCTTTTATTTGCTTTGTTTTTTTTTTTTTTGAAAGAGACATAGGAAAAAGACACAGGTTTAGAAAAAGTCAGGATGCCAGGAAGATAAGAGTTTTAATAAACCAGAGTTATGGCATGTCAAACTTTCAAAACCGTCAAATTGACGGCTCTGGGAGTACTCGTACTCGTCGTCTTCCGCTTATCCGGAACCGGGTCGCTGGGGCAGCAGACTCAGCAGAGACACCCAGACGTCCCTCTCCCCAGACACCTCCTCCAGCGACCGCCGGGGGGAGCCCAAGGCGTTCCCAGGCCAGCCGAGAGACATAGTCCCTCCAGCGTGTCCTGGGCCGTCCCCTGGGCCTCCTCCTGGTGGGACGTGCCTGGAACACCTCCCGAGGAAGGCGTCCAGGAGGCATCCGGTATAGATGCCCGAGCCACCTCAACTGGCTCCTCTCGATGTGGAGGAGCAGTGGCTCTACTCCGAGCCCCTCCCGAATGGCCGAGCTCCTCACCCTATCTCTAAGGGAGTGCCCGGCCACCCTACGGAGGAAGCTCATTTCAGCCGCTTGTATCCGGGATCTCGTTCTTTCGGTCATGACCCAAAGTTCATGGCCATAGGTGACGGTAGGAACGTAGACCAACCGGTAAATCGAGAGCTTCGCTTTTCGGCTCAGCTCTCTCTTCACCACAACGGACCGGCACAGCGTCCCCATTACTGCGGCAGCCGCACCGATCCGTCTGTCGATCTCCCGCTCCATTCTTCCCTCACTCGTGAACAAGACCCCGAGATACTTGAACTCCTCCACTTGAGGCAGGAACTCCCCTCCAACCTGAAGAGGACAAGCCGCCCTTTTCCGGTAAAGTACCATGGCCTCTGACTTGGAGGAGCTGATCTTCATCTAGGAGTTCTAGTGTTAAACTTCAAATCTACACTGATAAGGATATTGATTAAGGGTAAATAGTTTCGCAGAAAACATGAGCTGTGAAAACGTATTTGCTTACTTAAAGATTTCTTATAGATTGTTTGCTTTTCATGTCACACCTTTAGTTTCAGATCATCAAACACATTTTAACATCACAAAATAAATTTTAAAAGTTGTTCTGAAATGATGATTTCTTTTATTAAGAAAAACAATCTTTCCAAACCAACCTGGCCATACATGGAAAATATGTGCCCCTCTTCTTAAATGATGATTTAACTGTGATTAACCTCATTATTTGGACAGCTAAGTTCAATTAAACTAACCACACTCAGGCCTGATTACTATTAGAACTATTGAATCAAGAAATAAATAAACTGAACTTTTTTTGACAAAATGAAACAGGACAAAAGATTTCAATTAGTGGTGAACCTTACCAGGAGTGGCCAGCCTATAACAATCAATCAAAAATTGTATTGATCTATTCTTTGTACTAAGGAGACAAAAGTCAAACATTTTGGATGGTGTGCGTCCTGTTACATCTTGCGCAACAGACTAACACAGCAATATAGAAAAAGAACATCATACCTAGAGTCAGACCAGGTAGGGGCAGTGTTATTTGCTGGGGCTGCTTTGCTTCTTCAGTACCTGGACAATTAGCTATAACTAATAGAACTATCAACTTTCTCTCGAGCAGAAAATTCTGAAGACTGACCATCAATTTGTAAACTAAACCCCAAGTGCTCTTGGGTTATGCAGCAGGACAATGATCGAAAGCACACCAGTAAGTCCACCTCTGAATGGCTCAAAAAACACAAAAAGAAGATTCTAAAGTGGCCAAGTAAAAATCTGGACTTTCAATAGATTGACATTCTGCTGCATGACCTTAAGCAGGCTGTTTATTCTCCAAAAGCCTTAAATGTAGCTGAACAATTCTTGAAAAAATAGCAAGGCAAAATTCCTCCACAGCAATATAAAAGACTCATTTTAAGATATTGCAAATGGTTCATTTTTTCCTCTCAATAAATGAAATCATCATTTAAAAACTACTTTTTGTATTTACTCAGGTTATCTTTGTCTTATATTAAAATTTTTCAGATAAGAAAAAAAGCAAAAAAAGAAGCAGCAAATAAATTTCAGGGCAATGTCAAAGTTGATGTTATTGCTACCTTAGAGCACAGCATATATGGTTTTAATCTGTTTTTTTGAAACGAGGAAAAATATCTGTTTGAAAAAATATCCAAACTACTGAAGCTGGGGTCTACATAAAACCTATAGGAATTAGCAGAATTCCTGTGATGCAGTGATGCAGCTTTGTACCCTTGGGCTAGTTGGGAGAAAATTTATTATTTTCATCTTCTACAAACATTTTCTTGTCTAAACAGGTACATTTTCTGAAAGTATACTATTTTTTTCCATGTTGTTAATAAAAGTGGTTTTACTGAAATCAGATGTTTTTAAGACTTTCATTCTAATTAGCTGACCTTCCTAAGCTAGTTGTGTAGGTAACGTACTGAAGAGAAGGTTTTGTCTAGATCTAATCAAGGAATTAGCCCATTCCTGTAAAAACTACACACTTTCTTCAACATTTACATAATAGTTTTTTCACAAAAGATGATATAAAGATGCTAAAAAAATAAAATAAAATAAAACATTTGTATGATCTTCATAGACTGAAATACAAAAATAAAAAAGAGCCAAAAATACTGTAAATTTCTTCAAAAGCAGCAAAAACTAACCTTGCCATCAACCTCTCCCTTCCACCAGCCATTGGACATCTTGGTGTAGATCCTGATGATGTCTCCCTGCTGTAGAGAGAGCTCCCGCATATCTCTGGAGCTAAAGTCGTAACGTGCCACTGCAATACCCACTACCCTGGGAGAAAAAACTGACACAGAGAAAGATCTCGTTATTTTGCTTGCGAGTCACCGACAAAATTTACTCTTTTTACTTTCAGTGTACTCACAAAAGAGTTAAAATGTTTGTAACCTCAAGGGTTGAGGTCAGATTAAGGCACTAATTATACTCACTGCTGAAGCAAATGAAAAAAGTTAAAAATAAAAGACAACTACAGGTTGGCTGTGGGAGACACCTTCACCACTTCAGCTTGTTGGTGCCCAGTGCATAATGACGATCTGAGGTCAGGGTTATCATAGCCATGTGCAAAACCTAAAAGTTAATCCTGAAGTCAGTTCATGCAATGTGTCCTCACTTATCAGGATATTCAAGATTATTCCTTACATGCATGTCGGGGCTCATATCACATGTGAACACAGGTGTGGAAAGGTTTGTCTGCCTTATCAGTGAAAATACAGATGACATAGCTCTGAAGATATGCTGGATGAAAGCAGTGTATCTGCTCCCTAATGCACACAAAGGCACAACGTTTGATAACAGGTGCTCTTCCCAACATATACATATGTACCTATACAGCATTTGTACTCACCAAGTGAGAAATACAATTTACACAATAAGGCATTCAGTATTACCCTGCATTTACATCATACCAGCAAAGTGAACATGAATAATATTTCCCCACTGCTCGCTCTATGAGTATTTCCTCATTATTTCTGGATAGCAAACGTGCTTATATCTAGTTCCATTTCTTTTCAAAACTTTACAGTTACTCTTTGTAAAAGAAGCTAGAGATAAGATGATTAAATCTGACAGAAAAGCAGAATAACTAAATTTAAATTTCAAGATGTTCTGATTTCTCTTTATTTTACTGGCACTATGGCATATGATATAGTAGCAGCATTACAAATTATTTCAGTGATTCAATTCAAAAGGTTTAATATAACATAAGACCACCAAAAAATATTTTTAATACAGAAATGTTATGTTATGATCTAAACAATCGGGGGGAAGACTGCTGACTTGACAGTTGTCCAGCAGAGAGTAATTGACACCCTCCACAAAGAATATAAGCCACAAAAGGTGCTGGCTAAAAAGCTTGCTGTTCACATAGTGCTGTATTCAAGCATGACAATGGAAAGTTGAGCGAAAGGACGAAGTGTGGTAGAAAAGGTGCACAAGAAACAGGGATAACTTCAGCCACCACAAACAGATGTTTCCAGGTCATTGGTGACAACTGTGTTTAGCCATTACTGAACCAGAGACAGCATCTGAAGTGCCTTTCCTGGTCTGCTGCTCAGTCTTGTTTGCAGATGAAATTAGATTTTATTTTTGATATAGAAATGAAAGTTCCAGAGTCTGTTTAGGAGTGGAGAAGCACAGAATTTAAACTCTCCTGATGTTATCTCTGGTTCAAGAGTGGCCTAACACAAGCAATGCAACAGTTGCAGCTCATATCCTGAATACCTCTGTGTGTGGTGGCTCTTGAAGCACAGATTCCAACCACAATTAATGAAATTTGAACAACCCCCAAATTATTAAATGGACTTTGCTTTATAATCTTTTCAATGCTGCAGGTATACCTGTTTGTGCATCTTTCCTAGCACAGTTCTTTCTTACGCTCAACTTTCCACTCATATGTTTGCTTACAGCACACTCTAAACATTCTGTTTTCTTTTGTAGCTTACTTCTTCTATTGGTTTCCCTATGGTTTTGTAGACCATAACATAACATATCTGCATTAAAAATAAAGTTTTTATTGGTTTTGTTATATTCACATTTACTTAAAAAATGAATTTAAGTACCCGTGCGTGGGTTCTCTCCGGGTACTCCAGTTTCCTCCCACAGTCCAAAAACATGACTGTTAGGGTAATTGGTCTCTAAATTGCCCTTAGGTGTGAATGAGTGTGTGCATGGTTGTTTGTCCTGTATGTCTCTGTGTTGCCCTGTGATCGACTGGCGACCTGTCCAGGGTGTACCCTGCCTCTCGCCCATAGACTGCTGGAAATAGGCACCAGCTCCACCGTGACCCACTATGGAATAAGCGGAATGGAAGATGAATAAATGAATTAATTTAAGTAAGCTATAAGTCAATTGTCTTTTTTAACAGAAATAAAAGTTGGAAACATATCACTCTGTATGCAATGAATGTTCACATTTTGAACTGAATTACTGAAATGAATAAACTTTTTGGCAATGTTGTCATTCATTCAGATACTTTTAAATTTTACCTAATACATAATAAATAAAGTCCATTCTGCTTGATAAACTCTGAAATGTGGGCATACAGCAAGAGACAAAGAAGAACAGAAAAGCTGCACCTGTACCTGACCAGAAAGGCGAGGAGGAGGGAGGAACAAAGCTGCCGCCACCAGGAGGAACTACAGAGAAACATAGCAAGAGATGGAGGAGGAAGTAGAGTGGGGTGGGGGTGGTGGGTAGGGCGGAGGAGGTTCAGTCCGTAGTGGGAGCAAAGAGAGAAAACATAAGTAAAGTAAACAGAAGTTTGACAGATAGAGGGTGTGAGATGGTGCAGAGAGGAGAAAGAAAGAAAAGTTGTCAAAGTAAAAAAAAAAAAACAAGGAAAAAGAAAATACAGCTGAAGTGCTGTGAGAGAAATGGGCAAAAGAGTGAAGCCATCAGACAGAATTGTCATTTTACAAGGCACAAGTAAGTATTAAGGAAAACTTTGCACACATACGTTTTTGGAAAATGGTTCTGAAACATTTCATACGTTTTAGTATAGGTACAAGGCAGAGACATACAGGAAATGGCAGAAAGACCAACAATTTGGAAAGGCTAGTCATAACTAACTGTTATTGGACTACTGAGTTATTGGGGATTGTCTGGGGACTCTTTATAATCTATTGGTATTAACAATTCTTTCAGCTTCAGTCCAGATGAGCCAAACCAAATGAAAGCAGTCAAGTACGGGGGCCTGACAAGTACACATCTAAAGCCTCAGACAGGTCATAGTTCTGTGAAAATAACACCACTACCAACTCCTCTTTACAAATCATTTTTGTGTCACATCATACAAATGGGCCACTAAGATCAATGGGCTTGGTGGGCTTTTAAAACATGCAGCTGCAATCACAGAATTAAAAGGGGCATGGCGTGTAACTCTGCAGCACTGACATGAGCACATGCACAAGATTTTTGACAAGCAGTTCCCCCACCAGTGTTGTTAAAATATTCATACCTCTTGACTATTTTGTCATTTTCTCATGTTGTAACAGAAAACTTGATGGTATTTTGTGATAGATAAATTTTCATGGTCATGGTCTTTACATGGTCTTAAATGAAAAACAAAACTGAAATAGTGGGGTTCATTTGTTTTTAACTCTCTTTATTCTGATATGCTAAATAAAATCCAGTACAACCAACAGTTATGTCGGTAGAAAATAGCAAAAAAAAAAAAAAGTTAATTCACCTGTAATATAATCTCAATATAAATTCAGTTGTTCTGTGAAGACCTCAGAGGTTTGTTTGAGAACATCCATTAATAAACAGCATCATGCAGACCAACAAGCCCATATCAGTAGGGAGGGGTACATTTCACATTTAAACCGATACAGTACCGATGCCCAGTATCTGGGATTTGGTATCGGTGATCAACAGTACAAATTTTCCGTACTTTTGTGTGTGTTTTGTGGTAATAAATGGTAATTTGTTTAATAATAAAATCTAAACATTTTTCAATTTAACATTTATTTCTCAATAATATACACTTTAATGAATATATCAAAAGAACATCCAGCTGTTTGTATTGTAACATCTCAGTTGTTTCAAACATTTCTTCTCCCATGTTGCTGGCTGCAGACGACAAGTTACTAACACATGCAGGCGTGCTAATGGTGCCGAATGTAGGAGTTATAGCTGTAGATCTGAAGCTGTCAAAAATTGTGCATTCTTCAGCCTTGAGAGGAATCTTGTGCTTAATCAGGTGCTTCCTCGGTTTAGAGGTATTCCTGTCGTTGATCTTGCACTTCCTGTCACAAATATTGCAGCGAGCGTAATCTCGCTATCTATCAGCCATGCTTGCTTTGTTGACTGCTTTGATTTTACGTGAATAGGTACTCGGTAGTACCGACGGAATTCGGTCAGTACCAATAAAAGTGGTAAAAATAAAAAAAAAGTTGTTAAAATTTGGTACCTATCCCTACACAGCAGACAAGGAAAAAAAGTTGTGGAAAAATTTAAAGAAGGGTTAGGCTATAAAACAATATTCCAAGCTTTGAGCATCTCACAGAGCACTGTTCAATCCATCATCTGAAAATAGAAAGCCTACCCGGACAGCCTTAATCAGGGAAGCAGCCAAGAGGCCTATGGTGACTTTGGAAAACCTGCAGAAATTCACAGCTCAGGTGGGAGAATCTGTGTCCAGCACAGCTAAAAATCGGAGCTTTATGGAAGAGTGAAAAGAAGAAAGCTAATATTAAAATAGATTGAGGGAATACAGCAATCATGTGGAAGAAGGTACTCGGGTCAGATGAAATCTAAACTAACTTTTTTTGCCTACATGCAATTAGTGATGTGTATTTGACAAGTTAATTATCAAATGAAATCCAGTCTCAGAACTGGTAACAGTAACATTTCTACTTATTCAATGACCTAATTTATTGCAGGCGTACTGGCTTTAAGATTTTCATCACAGAAGAAAAGCAGACCTGAGAACCCTAGTAACATGAGTAAAACAACACAAATCATTTCCTGACTCCAGCATTAACACACATACACAATAACAAGCACTAAGTCAGACTTCATGAAACCTCATTGTTTGGCATTGTCCAAGAACATTTATCAGCAACTGTAATAGCTTTTCTGTAGTTTTGAATCTTTGTGTATTTTGCTCAGCCATGCATTTTTCTTTTTTCCTTGCCATGCAGCACGTTGTTTTGAGATTCTAACCTTTTTTTATTATTATTTTGCTTTTGCATGACATCTATCTTTCCACAGAGGCTGTTTACCTGACAGAGAATACGGTGCCCACACTACTGTGTACGGGGGTGGATGACTTAAGGCAATAATAATCCACCCCGCAAAGCAAAGAGGCAGCGGCGGCTCTGTCAAGGTTTCATGAGAGAATGTAGTGCTGTGAGTGGCAGCAGAACACAAAAGCACCTCTTACAGAGGTGCTTTTGAAGCTTGATGCGCCCCGAGACCGACTTTGCCAAAAGAAGCAAAGGGACGAGGATGCAGCAGAATTTTACATCCAAACAGCCACAAAGGACCAACTCTGACTTTGTTTCAGCGCTCTTCTGCTCGCCTTCGCTTCAGGTTGTTTACATATTTGCCTCTCTTTAAGTAAAGACAGCTTACCTCCAGCTGCCTTCCGCTTGTCTAGATTAGATCACATTTGGAAACTTTTCCCTGTTTTGCAGAAGCGGTCGCAGTCCCTCAGTTGGACCAGGGGTATTCCCCCAGGTGTATGTCAGGAGGCGACTGTCACACCATTTTTTATTGTTGCTGCCGCCAGCCCAAGTGAAATGTCATGTCCTGTCAGTACGATTGTGAAGCCATCTCACAGCTAAGGAGAGTTTGGAGTGTGACGTTTTGGAGTAGAAGGTTCTTGGTGGTTGCCTGAGGCACTCAGCCCTTACTGGGACCTCCCCGCAAAGGACGATGAGCTGCTGAGGCTCCTTTTTATTTATCTGTCAGTTTGCTTCCCACTCTCTCCATTGTTTTTAGCTTAGTCCTTTATTTTCTAAAGCATGTTCTTCCTCTATGGGTCCTTAAAGCTATTTACTCTTATTAACATGTATAAGGGAAATATGGGACATACAATTGTTTTCTAAATAGTAGCAGTTAACATTACCAACTAGATTGATCTTTTTTTTGAAATTATAATTCCACATGACAAATATTGTACTAGATGTAGTAACTTGCAGGTTACTAGTAGATGAACAGAACATTAACAGACCCAGCATTCATCACATGCATGCTGCAGTGTGGAGTTTATTTACTGAAGTCATCTGTGAACAATCAGGTGGCAGGTGGCTTTTATTTAAGAACAAATGTAGCGAATGTTGTACATGCTGGTTATTGTGCATTGCTTTCTAAAACTGAGTAAACTGGGCAGTTTCAGATATTTAACCAGTCAATCAAAGTTTATTTATATAGCACTTTACAACAATGAAAGCGGTGCTCAAAGTGCTTTACATGTTGGGTGTGCTTAGACAAGAAAGGATAAAAGTGAAAAAGAGAACAGAATACATAGCAGTGCAATTTAAAAATAAAAGTAGATTTTAAAGATTTTTTTAGATAATATATATAAAAAATAAAACAAATGATATAAGAACTAAAAACGATATTGTCTGGATGGACACATCCAGGTAGGAGACAGATAAATCATTAACCACAACAAAACAATAACTATGCGTCAAATATTTGTCAAAACAGATGTGTTTTTAGCTGTGATTTAAAAACTCCCAGCACATCATAACTTACAATAGTCAAGTATTGAGCTAACAAAGGCATGGATAGCTGTTTCAAGACTTACCCAGGATAATAAAGATTTTAATTTTGATAGAAGCCTTAACTGGAAAAAGCTTGCTCTGGCTACTGAGTTAACATGTTCACTGTCTAATATTACCCCTAGGTTCCTCACAGCCAAAATGAATGGAGGGGAAAAGGTGCCAAAACTAGGAGCATGGCAAGGTGGCTTGGGACTAATGACAATGGAGATGACTAGATCCCGTGGTTGTCCAAGCTGTTCGGTGGGACAGACCAGCTGATCAGAGGGGCAACGAACGTGGATGTTAAAGTCTAGGCAAATCAGTAGACTGTCACATTTTTGCACATCCTCTGCCAGAAACTCAGTCAAAAAAAATCTTCATGTTTTGGTGGACAATAAATTACTGCACATAAAATGGGACTGGATTGTGAAAGCACAATGGCTTGTAGTTCGACGCTGACATTAGTCTTAGAGGGGGGTAAGCAGCACTTTAACAGCTGTTTGTAAATGGTGGGAAACTATGGTACAGTTTGTTTGTTCAGTTTATTAAGTTTATTTATATAGCGCCAATTCACAACACATGTCGTCTCAAGGCACTTCACAAAGGGTTTGGAATGGTGCGGGGTTGTTGTGGAGGTTAGATTAAACTACGGAGTGGTAAAGTTTGGCCATTTTGCAATGGACTATGTGTAGTGGTACTAAGTAAAATAATAAACTGATCAAGTTTGTCCATGTAGAGCCCACGGGTGGCCATTGTTATACTTAAAACCACAAGGATTTGGGGTACCTCTCTCTGTCAGACTGATTATAACCTTTGGAAAAGAGAAGGGGTCGCACAGGTAGCAGAAATGGAGGGTGTGTTTGCACCTCAACCATAACTGAGCCGGTTTAGGCTAAACCTGGCTCCCCCTTACTCCATCCAACAGGGAGCAAGGGTTAATTGGAGAGTGTTGTTTCCTGTTGCATTGTGTGAAAGGTTTAAAATGGGCTAAGTCAATTCAATCGAATCATACAGATTTCAAGTCAGGTACATACATTCCAATTAATCCTAACCATCGAACAGTGCAGTCAGATTCAGTTATTTATTTAAATTGGATAAAAAGTCTTTCTATCTAAGGAAACCTAGCAGATTGCATCGAGTCAGTGACCCGCAGCAGTCACTCCTCCTGGATGAGCATGTAGTGACAGTGGACAGTCACTGGCGTTGACTTTGCAGCAATCCCTCATACTGAGCATGCATGTAGCGACGGTGGAGAGGAAAAACTCCCTTTTAACAGGAAGAAACCTCCACCAAAACCAGGCTCAGTGTGAGCGGCAAACTGCCACGACTGACTGGGGGTTTGAGAGAACAGAGCAGAGAAGGAAAAAGAACACAGAGGCAGAACACAGAAGCACTGATCCAGGAGTACTTTCTATGAGAAAGAAAAGTAAATGTTAATGGATGTAGCTCCTTTAGTGGTTTCATCTAGGAAGAAAAAACAGATAAACTGTGAGCCAGTTTAAAAGTTTAGAGTATGAGAGAGAGCATATACAGTCACAGTAAAACTCAGTAACTATGTCTAGGAGAAAAATAGGGTTAAACACTGAAAGACAGGGCCAAGTATATCATCTGTAGGTGAGCATTAAGTTGTTGGCAGCACATAAAGTTAAAAGCTGAAATAACAGCAAAACTGGAGAGTAGAATGAGAATGTAGCAGAGAAAGTGAAAGTGGTCATTATGTCCTCCAGCAGTCTAAGCCTGTAGCAGCGTAACTACACAAATAGCTCAGGATAACCTAAGCCACTCTAACTATAAGCTTTGTCAAAAAGGAAAGTTTTAAGCCTAGCCCTAAAAGTAGACAGGGTGTGCACTTCACGGACTAATCTGGGAGCTGGTTACACAGGAGAGGAGCCTGATAACTAAAGGATCTGCCTCCCATTCTACTTCTAGAGACTCAAGGAACCACCAGTAAACCTGCAGTCTGAGAATGAACTGCTCTGTTAGGAATATATGGAACAATCAGATCTCTGATGTATGATGATGCTAGATCATTAAGTGCTTTATATGTGAGAAGGAGAATTTTAAATTCTATTCTGGATTTAACAGGGAGCCAAAGAAGGAAAGCTAAAATAGGAGAAATATGATCTCTCTTTTTAATTTTCATCAGAACTCTTGCTGTAGCATTTTGAATCAGTTGAAAGCTTTTAACTGCATTTTGTGGACATCCTGATAGTAAGGAATTACAATAGTCCAGCCTTGAAGTAACAATTGCATGGACTAGTTTTTAAGGGTCACTCCTGGATAGGATATTTCTAATCTTGGCAATGTTCCAGAGGTGAAACAAGGAAATCCTAGAAACCTGTTTAAAATGGGATTTAAATGACATGTCCTGGTCAAAAATAACACCAAGGTTTTTTACTTTATTACCGGAGGTCAATTTAATGCCATCCAGGTTAAGTGATTGACCAAGCAATTTCTTTTTTAAAGACTCCGTTCCAAAGACGACAACTTCTGTCTTGTCTGAATTTAGAAGCAGAAAATTTAAATTAATCCAAGTTTTTATGTCTTCAAGACATGCTTGTAGTCTATCTAACTGGTTGGGCTCATCAGGATTTCAATTCAATTCAATTCAATTCAGTTTTATTTATATAGCGCCAATTCACAACACATGTTGTCTCAAGGCACTTCACAAAAGTCAGGTACATACATTACAATTAATCCTAATCATTGAACAGTGCAGTCAGATTCTGTTATTTATTCAAATTGGATAAAAAGTTTTTCTGTCTAAGGAAACCCAGCAGATTGCATCCAGTCAGTGACTTGCAGCATTCACTCCTCCCGGATGAGCATGTAGAGACAGTGGACAGTCACTGGCGTTGACTTTGCAGCAATCCCTCATACTGAGCATGCATGTAGCGACAGTGGAGAGGAAAAACTCCCTTTTAACAGGAAGAAACCTCCACCAAAACCAGGCTCAGTGTGAGCGGCAAACTGCCACGATTGACAGGGGGTTAGAGAGAACAGAGCAGAGACACAAAGAGAACAAAGAAGCACTGATCCAGGAGTACTTTCTATGGGAAGGAAAAGTAAATGTTAATGGATGTAGCTCCGTTAGCCGTTTCATCTAGAAAGAAAAAAAGATCAACTCTGAGCCAGTTTTCAAGGTTAGAGTCTGAAAGAGAGCACATAGAGTTAGTCACAATAAAAGCTCGGCCAGTAGCCATGTCTAGGAGAGAGAAAGGGTTAAACACTAAAAGACAGGGCCATGAGGATCATTGGTAGAGGGTGAGCATTAAGTTGTTGCCAGCAGAAGCTCGGACGATTCCCCTCACCAGAAAGGTGTCACAGGTAGACACAGAGCCAGGCCAGGTGTAGCTTCTAGTAAGAGAAAACAGAGAACAAAGTTAAAAGCTGAAATAACAGCAAATAATGCAAAATTGGAGAGTAGTGTGAGAATGTAGCGAAGAGGGTGAAAGTGGTCATTATGTCCTCCAGCAGCCTAAGCCTATAGCAGCATAACTACACAGATAGTTTCAGTTCAGATTATTTAGTTAGACGGCGCTTATTTACAACAATGTCGTCTCAAGACACCCCACAAAGGGTCCCACTGATGGTCATTGTTATACTAAAAACCACAAGGATTAGGATACCTCTCTTTTTCTGATTTATGGATAAGTAAAGCTGAGTATCATCAACGTAACAGTGAAAATGTATCCTATGCTGCCTGATAATTTGACCTATTGGAAGCATACATATAGTGAAGAGAATTGGCCCAAGCACTGAACCCTGATGATTAATCATTTACATGAACAAACTGGAATCTGTCAAACAAGATTTAAACCAGCCTAGCGCTGTTCCCCTGATCCCTACAGCATATTCCAGCCTTTCTAAGAGAATATTGTCATCGACTGTATCAAATGCAGCACTGAGATCTAACAGGACAAGTACAGACACAGTCTATTATCTGAGGCTAGGAGAATATCATTAGTGACTTTCTGCAGAGCTGTTTCAGTGCTATGATGAGCTCTGAAGCCTGACTGAAACTCTTCAAACAGGTCATTGCTGTGTAAATGCTCACGCATTTGATTAGCAACCATTTTCTCAAGAATTTTAGATAAGAATGGAACATTGGATATAGGTCTGTAATTTATTAAGTCATCTTGATCAAGTGAAAGTTTCTAAAGTAAAGGTTAAATTACACCTATCTTCAAAGCTTGTGGTACATATCCATTTACTAAGGATAGATTAATCATATCTAAAATGGGGCTGGTAATCAGAGGGAACACTTCCTTAAATAATTTGGTTAGGATTGGGTTTAACATACAAGTTGAAGGTTTAGATGAAGCTAATATTTTCGATAACTCAGGAAACTCCACAGGATCAAAACAGTCCAAACACAGGTCAGGTTCTACAGTTACTTCCAATGTTGTCTCACATGCTGAGGATGAAGTAATCATCTTCGGGAGTATGTTAATGATTTAGTTTTTAATAGAATCAATTTTATTTAAAAAGAATCCCATAAAGTCATAACTGCTGAGCGCTAAGGGAATGAATGACTTAACAGAGCTATGACTCTGTGTAAGTTTAGCAACTGTACTAAAGAGAAACCTCGGATTACTCTTGTTCTCTTCTATTCATGATGAGAAATAAGCTGTTATAACTTGGCGAAGTGTCTTTTTATAGAAGAGTAGGCTATTTTCCAGATTAAGTAGGAATCCTCTTGGTGTGTAGAGTTCCATTTCCTTTCCAGTTTTCTAACATTGTGCTTTAAAGTACGCAGCTCTGAATTAAACCAGGGAGCCAGCCTCCTATGAATAATTACCTTCTTTTTCAAAGGGGCTGCATTGTCTAATGCACCACACAATGATGAAGTAACACTCTGAACAAGAGAATCAATTTGTGAAGGGGAAGAAACAAAATTATTGCCCTCCACTCTGTTTTTCTGTGATAATGAGGAAATTAAAAGTGGAACATATTCTTTAAAGATTGTTACAGCATTGTCTGATAATGATCTAGTATAATAAAATTTTCTTTCAGGTGTGGAGTACTCGGTTAAATTAAACTCAAAGGTTATTAAAAAATGGTCAGACAGGACAGGGTTATGAGAAAATATTGTTATGTCTTTACACTCAATGCCATATGTCAGCACAAGGTCCAGAGAATGAAGACAAACGTGGGTAGGTTTGTTAATGTTTTGAGCAAAGCCAATTGAGTCTAAGATAGCATTAAAGGCTATATTTAGGCTGTCACTTTCAGTGTCAACATGAACGTTAAAATCCCCCACTATAATAACCTTATCTGTTTTTCACACTAAATCAGATAAAAGGTCTGAAAACCGATCTAAAAATTGAGAGCAAGCGCCTCCTCCTCCTCGCACAGTATTTCGAGGTATGTGAAAATTTAAACAATTAGTAGGAGTTGACTCATTTATAGTAACATAATCCTCTTGCTGCAGCCAGGTTTCTGTGAGGCAAAATAAATCAATCTGATTGTCACAAATCAAGTCATTGCCTAGAAAAGTCTATGAAGAGAGAGAGCTTATGTTTATTAAGCCACATTTAATTGTTTTATTTTTCTTTTTACCTGAGTTGTGTTTATTTTTATGAGATTTTCATGATTTCCCCCTTTAAGATTATTTTTTAATCTATTCAATTTTGGTCGTGGACGAGACACTGTCTTAATAGGGTAATCGGTGGGTAGCAGTACTGAAGCTGCAGAGAGGAGTGTTAAACTACGACCCTGCTTCCTGGTCTGAACCCTGGGTTGTCAGAGTTTTGGAGAACTAAGATGAGAACTAAGTTGGAGGTGGGAGCTGCGCTTTGCTGACTGTAGAGATTTTTAAAAACCAATTAAAACCTGTTCTGTTCCACCAGGCTTTTGTATTATGATTTTATTGTGTTTTTTATGTAGATCTTAATGTGATTTTCTTGTACAATGCTTTGTGATGAGTGTCTGTGAAATTATAAATAAATTTTACTTCCTACTTACTTACATTCCCCCAACCTCTCCCCCTTAAGCTTGGAGTACTGTGAAAGAAATAATCCAGGGGAAGGAGATCCGAGAATGCACTGTTGTCCTCTGGAGTTTGCCAGTTTGCCATTAGGAAAAATAGATCCTAGTTATAAGTAGAGATTACATCATATAGAATACAGGTCTCAAAATTAAGTAATCTGGCGTTATGAAGCGCCACCTGAAGTGCGCTCCCCCTTTCATGGAATGTAGGCTGAGTTTGGAGGCGTAGATTGGCCTGAACACAATGCCATTTAGAGATTCTCACAAGCCAGCAACGTGGGCTTGTGAGCTCAAAAGCTTTAAAATGGACACCAAAACCAGAAAGAACTGAAAGAAAACATAAAACTACAATCTCAATGGATGGAGGAACTGCCAAAATGACAAAGACTTAGTAAGGTAAGGTAAGTTTATTTATATAGCGCTTTTCAGTAACAAGACATTCAAAGAGCTGTACACGAGGAAGAACAATTACAATACAATCACAAAGAAAATAAACACAGAAGGTAGATAACATTAATAATCTTTTGGGTTTTACTGGTAATAGCTGGTTCTAAACCAATCTTTCTAAAGAGGTAGGTATATCATTAAGTCCACTATGTAAGAGAAAGCATCTTGTGCTAAGAGAGAATGATCCTTGGGTTTACTGGTATAATGCAGTTGTAGTCCCATAATAACAGTGATTTGCATCCATTGATATTTAACTAAGCAATCACTGAGTTCTGACTAAGGAAGCTGAGTCACTGGTGTAAAAACAGCTTTTGTTCAAATTTTTTAAAAACTAGTAATATTTTCCTTTCACTGGTAATCCTTCTGAGAAATCAAAAAATCTATGAAAAGGAGAAGAAATGAAATCCACATTTAGGTAAAAAAATAAGGAAAAAAAATCATATTTCACACTTTATCCCTAGCAGGATACAGTTTGAGACATTGAAAAAAAAAAAAAAAAAACCTCAGCATGGGAAAGCAACACACATAAGCAAAGATTTTGCAGGGGCATGGTGGAGTCGTGAGGGTGCAAATATTTAAGTATGAGTGTGTGTGCAAAGAATTAGACTGTCAACACTGACGAAGGTGCCATTGTCCTTGAAAAAAAAAAAGAGATGGAAGTTGGAAATGGTCATACAGTTCAGTTCACAGATGAGGGGGGTTGCTGGGGCAGAGCATCTTATTTACAGAACATCCAGGAGAAATGTTTTGATAAGAAGCCTGTGAAGGCCATATCGGGGCGCCTGAAGTAGACAAACAATAAATGTTTTGGTTCAGGCCGGCTGTGATTTTCCGCCTGCCTTCAAAGTCTTACTGGCATTCTCAATTTCCTATCCAAATAGCCAAATTTCTGGTACTTTAAATCATATCACCTTTGAGTCCGGGAAATATAGCCAGCCTGCGATTCTGTTCAAGGATCGCGTCCAGCTTGCGATTCTGCTCTCTTAACATTTTAGTCTGAGTGTTGAGAGCTCTAAAGATCCCTTCAAACATCCCAGGCAGCTTAGGAGTGCTTTGAACAGCTGCAGATGTTTTACGAATCTTTCGATAAGCCAGGTAACTGCCAACTCCAAAATGCAGAAATCCTGTTATCAGAAATCCAACTATGTACAAATCTTCCACGTCCTCAACTGACATTATTGTCAGACACACAATCTTCCACTGCTGCCAGGAATCCATTGCGTATCCAGAGAAGAACGTCCCGTCTGGACAAGAGGATTCCCCTTTACCCTGTCTTCCCATCGAGAAAATTTGGTTGATTGCGTTGAGAGACCAGCTGACCAAATCCATAATGAAGAAATTAGTAGGATATGCGAATAGAGGCTCTAAGAAGGACATAGACAAAAAGCTGAAGCAGGGCAAAAAATGGAGGAGGATCAAGGAGAGAATGGAAAAGCGTCTGACCCCACGAGAGCAGAAGAGAAAAAAAAAAAAAGTAAAGATCAGCCTTAAGAGAATCAAAGAAGGTGAGCAGGGGTTAAATTGGGCCAGGGCTCGTCTGGGATGATCCCCGGCACATGAGAAGTGTCTGTTTTATGAGACACACCTGAAACAATAAATGTCTTTCTTGTGGTTATATAATAAAACAGTAATCTGTCACGTTTAAGGTGAGTGAAATGAATCCAATGACTGCATTTTGATCAAGGGCTAAATAAAACTGTACTAGTGAAACCTCATAACACCTGTGAAGGAATGTACAACTTCCTTTCAATATAGTTCCAACAAACTGTTATAGAAAATGATACTAATCTGGCAAGCTCACTGCCGAACAATGCACCCCATGTTGAAAGCGGTACTCAAAATTTTAATTAAGTAAAAATATAGAATACAATTTCCCACCATGTTCCTTCTGAAGAGCAAGGTGATTCACTAAAAACAGTCCTGATAAGCAGCTTACCAGGCATTATGAAGGTGTTTTGAAGTTTTATTTCTATTTTTTTCAGCACTTCCAGCAGATAAAAAAATAAAAAAATAGGGGACAAAAACAGCAAAGATCCTTAATTTGATCATTTCCTATATGTTATCTTTACAAGTAACAGCTATTTACCTTTTTTTTTTTGTTTGTCAAACCCTCCTCTTTTTTACGAAGGTAATGGCTCCACTGTACTGTACTAAAGAAGAAAAACAGCCAGCCCAAGTAGAGAGGGACACTTCAGAAATCTGCAGAAGTGTTTATTAAGACCACTTTAACAGAAAATCTGGCCCTTAGGAATGGTTTAGAACCTTTGCAGTTGGCTGTAGTTGGAACTTCGATTTGTACGGAGCTGAAGAGAGAGTAGATCAAAGATCACATTTTTTGAAATGGACACATTTGCTCTCTTTCCTCTGGGGGTATTTAGGCCACATGGCTCCACTCCACTAGGTCTCCCTCCATTTGGCAGGGAACCTGTTGGGTTTCCACTGACGGCTGTAGCTCTGGCTTGAAGCCCCGCCTCCAACCGTCAGTGTTAATGTGACATTGTCACATTAAAGTAATCTGTGTAAAACAATAAAAAAAAAAATAAATATATAGAAAATAAAAACATAAATAAATAAATACAAATAATGTTTGTATTATTGTATTTGCAAGAATGTCTAATATATGTTTTTTCATGTATAAAATGATCCACTGGGATAGTTATCTGAAACACAGCCCAGCATGAATTTATAAAATAAGGAAACAGGGATTTTGATGTGAGGGGTGCTGGAGGGGGGTGGATTAGGAGAAGCAGTACTGCTCCAAAGTTTAAAGTTGAAAAAGAATTTACAATTTTGGGCTTTATGAAGAAGTTTTTGTCTCCACCATAGCAATAACGAGGACAAGGACTTGAAGTTGATTTTAGGTTGGATACTGGATATCCGTGCTCCGCAGATTCAGTGGGGTCTCTTCTGTTCACCTGATGCAGGCAGTCTGTTTACGGGCAGCTGCTCTCTGCTTGTTCCCTCCTCCTGCAGACGCAGGTTCGCTTAATGACCGTCAATAAATTTCCAAACCAAACACACTGTTTCATGGTGGTATTCTTTTGTGTGGTTTGGGGGAAATGAACAATACTGTGCAAAAGTTTTAGGCAGGTGTGAAAATATGCTGTAAACAAAGAATACTGCATTTTTTCACACATTCCTAAAACCTTTGCACAGTACAGTATGTGTCTGAACAGCTGATTTCATGTGTGATCAGCTGATTTAGGATGTCATTAAATACAGTGCCTGCCAGTTTATATTTCAGAAGGCCAAAGTGTCCTTTCTCTTTTCTTTCAGCCTTCAGGCATGGTTTATGATTTGTAAATAGTAAAGTTATGTTTTGGTTTGAACCGCTCTGCCATTGTGGTCCTTAATATTATTGTAGTCATTCTTGAGTTTTATTAACTTCTCCCTGAAACTACCTTTTTGAAAACCTTATTTCTCCTGCTCCCATGGCCAAACAGTGAACAGCAGTCTGTTCACGACACATGTAGTCCCTACCCAGCTCCAATTGTACCTGCTCAGGAGCAGGGACGAAAGTAATGTAAAAGGCTCTCAAAGCGAGCCGAGTAGGGTGTAGCTGGACTGGCTCCACTCCATATAAGTAACCAGGTGATCCTTCGCTCACCTGCCTTGACTCACATATTTACTCAAATGACATCAAATTCTTAATTCATAGGGTTCAATATGATGTTGGTCCACCCTTTGCAGCTATAACAGCTTCAACTCTTCTTCAGGTTGACACTTGGCACAATACAGTCAGACAAGTAGCGTTCACTTGGAATCCGCCAAACCCTGACTCCTCCATCAGATTGCCAGATGGATAAGTGATTCCACAGAACCTGCCTCCACTGCTCTAGAGTCCAGTGGTGGCGTACTTTACACCACTGCATCCAAGGCATTGCATTGCACTTGGTGATGTATGGCTTGGATGCAGCTGCTCAAAACCCATTCCATGAAACTCTCTATGCACTGTAGTGGAGCTAATCTTGAGGTCTGAATGAAGTTTGAAGGTTTGTAGCGATTGACTCTATACAAAGTACCCCCACTCTATCAGTTTACCTGGCCTACCACTTCATGATTGAGTTGCTTTCATTCTCAATCACTTCCACTTTCTTTTAATACCACTGACAGTTGAAGGTGGAATATTTAAGAGCGAGGAAATTTCACAACTGGACTTGTTGTACAGGTGGCATCCTATCAAAGTACAATGCTGGAATTCACTGAGCTCGTGAGAGCGACCCGTTCTTTCACAAATGTTTGTAGAAACATTCTAAATGCCTCGTTGCTTGATTTCATGCACCTGTGGCCATGGAAAAGATCTAAATACCTGATTTTAAATATTTGGATGTTGAGAGTTCGTACTGTATCCCCACTTTGCCCAGCATCCATATGCTTCCCTCCTTGGTTGCATTTTGGTCCTCGTAAATCCCTTACTTGTAAAAAGGGATGTTTTTCATTGTATAGTGTCAGGCCAATTTATCACATACTGGGGATGATGGATCAGTTTGAATACATCAAATAACTTCAAGAGGTCATATCGCCTTATGTTAAAGATGAAACACCCTTGAAAATATTTCTAAACAAGGCAATGAAACCAAACAACCAGTAAGTGAGTAGCATCTTTGATTCAGACCAAAAAGATTAACCTTATGGAGTGGCAAGTCTAATCCACGAATCTTAATTCAACAGAGAAGCAAACATGCTGTTTCTAAGACAAAATAAGAAATGCAGATGAATTATGGAATGCAGTCTAATCATCCTGGGATGGAATACCTCTTCTCAGGTGCCAGAAGTCAGTCGACACCATCCAGCACAAGTTTGAAGTTCTCAGTGGCTATACATCGACATCAGTTAATGATTCACATGAAGGCTAAATCTCCAACTGTTTTCAGTTTATACAGTAAATTGTTGTGTTTGTAAAGAAAAATGCAGAAGCTGCTAACTTTTGATAGGTCTAGTAGACAATTAGCGTTCCCACTGCCATCTGACAGATTAAAGAAATGTTGTGCTTTACTCACTTTTTTATCCCAGTGCTATTATTTTGAATGCAACTTGACATTGCCCTCACACATTTTGGTGGAGTAAGCAATGTCAGAAAACAACCAAGAATGCAAAACACACTAAAAGATTATTTAATCCATCAGTTTTTCAAACTTACTGACTGATAAATAGGTTAGTGCTTTGGCTGAATGAGCTTTGTTGGGCGGATGGAGAATCAAAGTGGGGTGGGACGTGTAGGGGGCAGGCAGAAAGGGTTTGTCCAGGGTGCAATTCATGACAGATTTGCTACTTTATAAGTCAGAGTACTTCACATATTACTCGAGTTTTTATCTCAGCTCCCCAAGAACAAACTGGCTTGTTTTAAAAAAATGCTTTAGGTTTATTGAGTGAGATTTCAGCAAATTGGTGCATAAAACAATTTCAAATAACATGAAAGTAAACAGAACTGACTGTGCCTGTTATGCACAGTTGGAAGGTTAGCAGTCATCCAAGAAAAAAAAGAAGAACAAAGCTCATCTTTCTTTTATCTGAACTGTTGTTTATAGCAAAAGCCACAATGCTGGTCTTGGAAACAGGTCAAAAACAAAAGCTTTGCTATGAATGTCTTTCAAATATAACCGGCTCAAGATATGATCTGAGCGTGTAGTGTTTCCACCTGTCAGGCAGAAAATGTCAGGGAAGAAACCTGGATGTTTGTGAAGCAGACTCACCATTGCCAACCTTGGTAATGGCCGTAGGCATGTTTCCATTGGACAGCACTCGGTAGGGAACCTGCAGAGTGGTGTCAAGGCTGCTGAAACCCTCTTTCAGAGAGTGCTGTTTATAGTACTCCACCAAGTCCTGTGTCAGACGAGCACAAGAAAAAACAAACTTACCATGGGTAAGCCTGGGTATTATTTACACCAGTGTATAAATAGATAGATGCATCCTGATCATTTAATTTTCAGTATAAATACAAAAAGGCTGACACAAGGACACATTTTTTATTGTTCAAAAACTGCATATATCTCAACAGCGAGCAGCAAAACTAATGTCAAAACGATTTGACCCGTTAATGCCAAAGAGTTCTGTGGGGCAAAATTTAAAAATCCATACAGAATCAAAACCTTTACCAGCACAGTCTTGAATAGTTGACTCTCAGCGATGTAAAAACATCCATCCTTGGTCAGAATCTTAATGTGCTTGACTTTATCGTTGAACCTGTGGAAGATGAATAAGACACGGGCTGCTAATCAACTATACATGCTTTCACATTCATTTGGTCTCTAGGGTGAACCATAAAGCGTGTCTGCCTGAGAAGATAGTCGGTTGTCAAGCCAGCAAGTATGTCTGCATAACAAACTGAAGAGGAAAAATGGTTTTCTCTGCTATGAAAATTGAAAGTGTCACAGACCTCATCAATTTTACTCAGTAAAATGTTACTTGAAATTATGTATTTTAAGCTATATTTCTTTTAATGTGTTATTGATCAGCTGATACTATATTCATAACACCATTAAAGAGGCATTAACAAACTTTTATGTAATAAACCAATTATCTAAAAGGATTTAAAAAAAAAAAAAATGTTGGACCCTGCTGGATAACAAAACAAAATATGTATTTACTTACATTTTAATGTATAGTTGTTCTGTTCAGTGGCATATATCATTGCAATATAGAATATGTCTTTATCACAACCCATTTGACAAAGAAGAAACCATTATTAATGCAATTAGTTATTTGCATTAATAACTAATGCTTTTTTTAGGCGACCTGTCCAGGGTGTACCCTGTCTTTTGCCTGTAAACTGCTGGAGATAAGCACCAGCTCCCCCATGACCCACTATGGAATAAGCGTTACAGAAGGTGAATGAATGAATTAAGTTGTTTTCTATGATTTACAGGAAAATGTTTAGAAACAGTTTGAGCAGAATGACTAAAAAAGGTTCTACTTAAAGAGTTTTTCCTCATAAACATATTTGAGTTGCAACATCCAGCTGCTTTTTACATAGTGAACCATAAAATGCTTTCATCTCATCCAGTCTTAAATGATTCTGGTCCCTTTTGTTAAACAGGAGCTTTTCTATAAATTTGTTCAGTATTCCTTATCAGCATTCCCTCTTAGATCTAGAGAGCCTCAGGGCTCTATTTTCGGACCATGTTTTTTTATCTACATTTGCTACCACTGGGATGATAATTATACAATACAGTATTTTCCTTTCTTTGCTGACAATAACAAACCTACAGTACAATTTAAGGACATATCTTCTTAAACTGATCAATTGCCTAATTTTAACAAACAATAAAACTGAAATTGTTTCATTATTTGGATCACTACCACAAAGCCATTGGCCCTCTAGCTTAATTTATATTTTTGAAGATTTTAAACTTGAGACCCAAATTAGCATTGTTATTAAAATTGCGGGTTCTTTGAGCTAAGCTGTATAAGGTTATGGTATCCAATATCGGTTCTCAAGTGCTGGCGCCCAGCAAATGTTTCTGCTGTCCAACACGCATGAATTAAATGAATATTAAAATGCAGCCCTTGATGGCATAATGAGGAGATAATTACACCATTTAAATCAGCTGTCTTGGAGCTGCGACACATCTAAAACATGCTGTGGACAACTAAGATGAAGGCCTTCTTACCAAAAAAAGACTTTGAGAAAGTAATCCTCTACTATTAGTGATGCATTTGACAAATCTGGTCTTTATTGAACTAAGTATCTCCTCCTGCTTAGATTATTACAACTCTTTGTACACTGTGCACAATCAATCTGCACTTCCTTGCCAGCAAGGCATCCAAAATTCTGAATTAGCATTAAATAATTAAAACATATTAATTTTGTTTCAAAATCAAAATCAATTAAGTTACTATTTAATATTTCCAGTTATACGGTCCTTCATAAAATGAAATGTCTCTATGGCTTGTCAAGTAGACGCAAGCATCTGTGATTGGTTAACCACCACAGTAACGCAACTGCAATCCAATTAACTTGCAGCGGGTTCAGTGTAACATCTTTAGCAGTGTTAGGCCTCCCCATTGACTTGGGCAGGTAAAGATATGCTGCAAAACAAGACTATAGAGTAGTTAAATAAAATACAAAAACAATGATATACAATACAAATTTCAATTAATTGTTAAAATATCTAATTATGTATATAATAATATATTATTAAAACACTAAAATAATTACATATTAATTTATTTAATGTATGAATTTTGTATTTTATTAAATTTTTTTACATATATAAATGTCTAATAATAGACCTATATGTGTAGAATTGAGGCACGTTTGGCCCTCAATATTGAAGATGAGATAATGTTTGAGGCAATTTGGAGAATTTTAAGAACATTTTCAATTGAACTTAACTAAAATGTTTTTACTGCATTTCCTGACAACTATTTCTTCATCAGTTTAGTGTTTTATTGATACACAATATTACATCAAGCTTTTCAGGAGTGTCTGGTCATGGTGGTCTTGCTTAATATTTAAATAAATCATTTTTATGCAAGCTTTCTTACACATTAAAACTTATAAAAACAGTGACCAGGATTAAAACTAAAATAATATCACATGTATTTATTCCATTAGTTCCATACTTTACTTAAGGCTAAACAAAAGGTAATGTAATTGTCCTATTTCCTTTTCTCAGTGCTGCATTGTTAACATGCCCGCTAACAGGCAGATAAGTATGTTTCCCAGGTTTTGTCACATTGTGACGCTAACAGAAATTATATGCAATAAAAAGTGTTAATTGTGGGATAGATTTTAGATAACATTCACAACTAAACATATACAATGACTTTCTGTGTTTGCAGAGTTATGTAAAAATCATAGTTCAGGCCCGACATTGTTTACCATAACAAAACTTATCGTAAAAATATATTTACAAGACTCGAAGTACGCATACTATTAGAAATGTTTCCATTAAGGTACGTATGACAGCCTAAATCCAAAAGTGGACAATAAATGAAACAAACTGGCTTGTAAGATCGAGAGCAACACATAAAAATAAAAAAAGAATGGCGTCATGTTGAAAGTTTCTTTATACATAATAAATATATGGGGAGTGATATATTATGTATACAGCATGTGTTGCATTATAATTATTAGACAGATAAGGTGGGTTTCCAGAAGAGAGAGTCTATCTTGTAATCGCAAGGCAGCAAACTGTACAAAAATAGAATTTAACACACAAATATGCTCATAGGCTGATCACTATCGGCGCGTAGGTTTTGACATTTTTCTCAAACACGTTCTAGTTGATCACGTAGGACTTGCTCACAGGAAAGCTCATTATCTCAAAAAGCATCTCTGATATATGGATCTTAAGCACTGAGACGGGCAATTAGGATTGGACTGTTCAGAAACTGGCCCGCTAGATCAAAGCAAGGAATGAGTAACTGCATGAGCCGACCAAAATTATAAAGGGATGGACTGTGTGTTGCTACTGGGCTAACAGTCTTAACATCACAAAATATTTCGCCACGAGTCCATCCGTTATAATCTATGCCAATTTGTCATACCAGGTCAGGAGGACTCCATGGGTCTTTTTTTCTTTAAAAAGACTGAAAACGCTTTAATGTGGCTTGAAAGATGTTCACTTGTTAAACAGACAAAGTTGTATTTCAAATGAGAGAAAAGAATGGACTACTTGTAGATAAAACAGCCTTTTATTGAGGCTTTGTGAGATTGTATGTGGTATCTACAATTCAGAAGTGCTGTTAACCCTCCTTTGCAATACATTTCTAAGGGTTGCAACAAAAGTCCATTAACAGGGTGCCAGGACAAGCTATTGAGTATTTTCTAGGTCTGAGAAACATAGCTGGATAATAAAGCAGACGATCCATTTTTAGATTGTCCCCCAAGCCGCCAGATTAGGAGATCTGACGCGCAACTGAGTTAAAAATAATTGTGTTTTACAACCAAAACAATATCTCTTATCTTTAAACGCAGTATTTTTCAGTAAGTCATATAAGATTACATGAATTTACCCCGTGCTTGCAGAAGTACTCACCTCACATTACAAACACAAACTTCCATGTATGTTTTTTGTGATTTTATGTGATAGACCAATGTAGTAATTTGTCCAAGTGGGAAAGGCGCAATGGTGCACGGTCTCTAAAAGATATTGAATTCGATCTACCATTACTATTTAAAAGGAAATGGCATGGCAGAACCCTGCTACAACCAAGGGATCCAATGCTTCTGTCAAGCCCTGTCGCTAAAATCATAGTTGTCAAAATCATCTTTTGCAGGGACTGTCCCAACTTTTCTTGCACAAACTTAAAAGACAAAGAACATTTGGAGTTATTCTTCTCTGCAAGTAGCTTAAAGACCTCAGATTATTATAAAAAAGCATGTCCCTAAAGATAATTTTTTAAGTTCCTCACCAAGACTCGGTCCTCCGTGGAACTAAACCTAGGTTGGACGTCCGACCGCGCAATGTTGTAACCGGAATATGCTTCTCTATGATCTAGCTGTATATTTATGTTCATCGTCTTGCTGTAGGGTGAACCTCTACTGCAGTCTTGAGTCATTTGCAGTCTCTAACTGATGTTCTTTAAAGATTGCTCTATATTAAGCTCCATCCATCTCACCATCAACTCCAAACAGTCTCTCTGTCCCTGTTGACGAAAAACATCCCTACAGCATAATGCTGCCACTACCACATTTACACCGTGGACAAAGGGAAACAGAAAACTACTGGGTGAAAAAAGTGCTATTTATAATAAAAACAAGAGGTTTACCAAGACCAAGAAAGAGACCAAGACAATATGTCACTTTCACGACGGTGTTTTCTACTGCTATTGAAGGCCATCAGGAAATACAAAATGTTGCTTTAAAAAAACGTGCAGCAAAACAATAATAATATGGGAGGTAAGTGTCAAAACATCTACATAAATCCCTGAATGTGAGATTTTCTAGAGGATCATTACTCAATGCACCATAGTTCCTCTACCAGATTGCCATCTTCCTGCTGTGCATTCTTTTGACACCTTTTTTCCACATGATAGAAAGTAAAAAAGTGATTCATCAAATCAGACTACTGATATTTCATTGTTTCATTCACTCGCCTGTCCATCATAGACACTTTCAGCAATGGAAAAAGCTCAGCATGGGCGTCCTTGCCGGTCTGCAGCTGTACAGCCCAAATCAGCAAGCAGCAGCACACTGTGATCTAACACCTTTCTATCAGAGCGGGCATAAAGGTTCTCAGCTATTTAATGGCTGTATAATGGAATCCACAGCATCTCATCACCTTTGCCCCCTACACATCAATGAACACTGGGCAACAGTAGGGACCCTGCAGCGGGTTGACTGAATCGCCTTTCTTGTATATGATTTTGTAGGCAGTCATAAAATCTGCTTTTCTGTAAAAGCTTTCTTATTAGATCATAACAAATTGGGCATGTCAGCTTTGTACATTTATTTAGTTTTGCTGCTTCTAAATCTATTATGTTCGACTGGCCTAGACTGGCAGTCTAATGGTACGTTCAGACCACCCGCGATTTGAGCAAAATTTTCGCCTCATTCATGTATTGCCGCTCGCCTGACATTTCGCCAGCAATTCGCATGGCAAACGGCCGACAACGTTCCACTCCCTTCACTGTGTCATCAAATTGGAGGAGCTTCTATCTGCTTCTATCTGATGCGTCCTTCGCATCGCTTTGCATCTCTTCGCCCTGGACGCGCCTCTACATAGGGTTAACATGTAAATCACTCGCTCCTATCGCGTCATTCGCAGTCAGTCTGGACGCACCATTATAAACTGATTTAGTAACCTTTGCCTTTGGGGTGCATCTTATGTTCAGAGAAATCTGTATCCCTTAAGCTATTAATGTACAAATTGATTCAATAAAAGGCAAAAAGAGAAAGAAAAACATGGGTTGAGTTTATTGAGGAGCTAATTTCTATGGTTTAATTTAGAAAATGTTATGATACCTTGCTTATAAAGACTGCACACAGGCTAAGTTTGTTATAAGCATGTTTTTTGTAAAATTTTAAAAAGCTTGTTGCATGCTTCATGATCATATTTTTTTAGCTGTTCAGTATATTTTATAATGATGTCCAGACAAACACTGGTAAATGTCACATGTAAATATACTAAATTGTGCAACACAAACAACCCAGGCAGACAATCATCATTCTTTAATTAGGTTTCTGCAACAAAATAAACATGATCCACAGTCTCCAGGATCTCAATGACCATTTGAAAGTGGCTGGGTTGCAATAAACCATGAAAATCTATTTTCTCTGTGAAGGCAATCATGGCACTACTGCGCTCTTACTATTCACTAAATAGTTTTTTTTTCCTATGCGTCCCCTCCTTGAACCGCCGCCCCTCCTTGAACCGCCACCCCTCCTTGAACCACCACCTTAACGTGGTGGAGGGGTTTGAGTGTTCAAATGATCCTAAAGGCTATGTTGTCTGGGGCTTAAATGCCCCTGGTAGGGTCTCCCATGGCAAAAACGGCTCTAGGGATGGGTCAGACAAAGAGCGGTTTTCAAGAATCCTTCATGAGGACAAATATATCGAGGCACGTGACGTCGCCCGGTACGGCGGAGCCGGGGGTCCCCCCCTGGAGCCAGCCCGGGGTCGGGACTCGCCGGAGAGCGCCTGGTGGCCGGGGTTGCTCCTCCCGGGACCCGGCCAGGCAAGCCCGAACGAGAGACGCGAGGCCATCCCCCCGTGGGCCCACCACCTGCAGGGGGGGAACCCGGGCAAAGAGGATTGAGTGGCGGACGAAGGTGGAAAACTTCAGCGGCCTGATCCCCGGATGCTTAGGCTGGCTCTAGGGACGTGGAATGTTACCTCGCGGGGGGGAAGGGGAGCCTGAGCTTGTGCAGGGGGTCAAGAGATATCGACTAGAAATGGTCGGGCTCGCCTCCACGCACAGCGTGGGCTCTGGAACCATCTCCTTGAAGGGGGTGGGACTCTCTTCTACTCTGGAGTGGGCCCACGGGGAGAGGCGGCGGGTGGGGGGGGGTTTGCTTGTTGCCCCCAGCTCAGCCGTCTTTGTTTGGGGTTTTACCCTGGTGGATGAAGGGATAGGTCTCTGACTGTTTTTTCGGCCTACGGAAACCGAGCGGTAGTGGGAGTACCTGGCCTTCTTGGTTGTCCCTGTCGGGGGGTGCTGGATAGTGCCCCCCCCCCGGGGACTCCATTATTCTGTGGGGGGACTTCACCCCCCGTGGGGAAACGACAGTGACACCTGGGGAGGCGGGGATCGGGAGGAATGGGCCCCCCTGATCTGAATCCGAGTGGTGTTTCATTATTGGACCTGTTTGCTAGTCACGGATTGTCCATAATGACACCATGTTCAAGCATAAGGGTGTTCCATCAGTGCACTTGGCACAGGGACACCCTAGGCAGGAGGTCAATGATCGACTTGTTGTCGTATCATCAGACACGGGTCTTCGCAGATGTTCCTTTGCCGGGGACCCCCCCGAAAAAAAAAACCCTTGCCAGCATGTTGTTGGACACTCGGGGAAGAGAGGGGCTGAGCTGTCCAGACTGATCCACCACCTGGTGGTGAGTTGGATCCGCAGGAGGAGGAGAACGCCGGACAGACTTGGCATGTCCAAGCGCCATCGTGAGGGTCCGTGGAACGCCTGGCGGAGCCCTCGGCAAGGATGTATTCAACTCCTCCTCGGGGAGAGCTCTTTGACCAGATTCCGGGGGATGTGGAGGCCATAGAGTAGAGATGGTTGGAGTGCCGACCATGTTCTTCCGCATCTATTGTCGATGCTGAGATTGCCCGTAGCTGCGACGTAAGGTCTGCGGTGGCCCGGTCGCGGCGGCAATCCCAGAACCCGGTGGTGGACACCGGCAGTAAGGGATGCTGTCAAGCTGAGAAGGAGTCCTATCGGCTGTGGTTGGCTTGTGGGACTCCTGAGGCGGCTGACGGGATACCGTGAGGCCAAGCGTTGCTGCGGCCCGGGCTGTGGCAGAGGCAAAACACCGGGCCTGGGAAGGAGTTCGGTGAAGGCCATGGAGAAGGGACTACCGGGTCGGCGTCGAAACGATTCTGGCAAACCGTCGCGCCGCACTCAGGAGGGTGAAGCAGTGCTTCGCCAACAACTGTTTATAGTGGGGGTGGAGCTGCTGACTCGACTGGGGAATTATCGGGACGGTGGAGGAGTAGTACTTCAAGGATCTCCTCAACCCTGCCATCACGCAATTCCTGGTGGAAACAGAGACTGGGTGTCTCGGGGTTGGACTCTTTCATCCACCCAGGCTGAAGTCACCGAGGTGGTTAAAAAGCTCCGCGGTGGCAAGGCTTCGGGGGTGGATGAGATCCGCCCTGAGTACCTCAAATCTCTGGATGTTGTGGGCTGTTCATGGTGACACGCCTCTTCAACATTGCATGGCGGTCGGGGACAGTGCCCGGATGGCAGACCGGGGTGTGGTCCCCCTTACATAAGAAAGGGGGACCGGAGGGTGTTTTCCCAACTACAGGGCGATCACAATCCTCAGCCTCCCTGGTAAGGCCTACGCCAGGGTATAGAGAGGAGAGTCCAGGCCGAAGCCGAACTCGGGCTTCAGGTAGAAGCAGTGTGGTTTTCGTTCCCGGCCGTGAAAACACTGGACCAGCTCTATACCCACTACAGGGTACTCGAGGGCTCATGGGAGTTGCCCAACGGGTCATGTGTGTTTTTTGTGGACCTGGAGAAGGCATTCGACTGTGTGTCCTCGTGATGCCTTGTGGGGCGGTGCCCAGGAGTATGGAACTCGGGGGCCTTTAGAGCTGAAGAAGGAGTCCTTTCGGCTGTGGTTGGCTTGTGGACTCCTGAGGCCGGCTGATGGTTTTACCGTGAGGCCAGCGATGCTAGAGCGGCCGGCTATGGCAGAGGCAAAACTCGGGCCTGGGAGGAGTTCGGTGAGGCCATGGGAGAAGAGTACTACCGGTCGGGCCTCGAAACGATTCTGGACAAACCGTTCCGGCGCCTCAGGAGGTGGGAAGCAGTGCTTCGCCAAAACACGTTATATAGTGGGGGTGGGAGGCTGCTGACCTCGACTGGGGACAATTATCGCGGCGGTGGAAGAGTACTTCAAGGATCTCCTCAACCCGCCATCACGCATTGCCTGGTTGAAAACAGAGACTTGGGGTCTCGGGGTGGACTCTTTCATCACCCAGGCTCGAAGTACACGAAGGTGGTTAAAAAAAGTCCGCGCTGTTTGGTGGCAAAGGACTTCGGGGGTGGATGAGATCCGCCCTGAGTACCTCAAATCTCTGGATGTTGTGGGGCTGTCATGGTTGAACACGCCTCTTCAACATTTGAATGGGGTCGGGGACAGTGCCTCTGGACTGGCAGGCACAGGGAGGTGGTGGTCCCCCTTCATAGGAAGGGGGACCGGAGGGTGTGTTCCAACTACAGGGCGATCACACTCCTCAGCCTCCTGGTAAGGCCTACGCCAGGGTATTGGAGAGGAGAGTCCCGGCGATAGTCGACCTCGGCTTCAGGAGGAGAAGTGGGGTTTGGTTCCCGGCCGTGGAAAACATGGGACCAGCTCTATACCCTCTAAAAGGGTACTGGGGGGCCTCATGGGATTTTCCCCAAACTGGTTCACTTTGTGTTTTGGGGAAATGGAGAACCCTTTCGACTGTGTCCCTCGTGATGCCTTGTGGCGGGAGTATGGAAGGGGGGGCCCCTTTAAATTAGGGGCCAAATCCGGTCCCTGTACGAGCGGAGCAGGAGTTTGGGTCCGCATTGCCGGCACTAAGTCGGACCTTTTTCCCGGGGGCATTTTGGGGACCCGGGCAGGGCTGCCCTTTGTCACCGGGTTTCCTGTTCAAAAAATTTTTATGGACAGGGTTTTCTAGACCCCGGGCCAAAGGGGGCCGGAGGGGGTCTGGTTTTGGGGACCAGTGGATTTGTTCTCTTTTTTGCGGGAAGACGGGGTCCTGCGGGCCCCCCTCTACCCAAGGGCCCCTACAGCATGCGCTGGGGCGGTTCGCAGCCGAGAGTGAAGCGGCCCGGTCCCGGATAAAGAGGAAGACGACGAAGCACGAAGGCCTATGCGTACCTGGCCGTCCTACTATAATGCTCCTATCACAGTTATCAGCTTTGCACCATGATTTGCTTCAAAATCTCAGAATTTCCCTGTAAGAGCCCATTTATGCTCCTTTTATGCTCAGGTCAGAGTGTTTCTAAAGTAGTCAATTGTCCCTGCCCTTTTGCTTTCAATCCATTTATTAAATCGGCATGGTTGATTTGGCAATGAAACCACCAGAAGACGGTTCTAAGTTATTTTCAGAATTCGAAAATAAACATAGCGACAGCTGGGGATATCTTGATCATCTGCATTTTGGGTAAAAAGACATAAAAAGATGCACCGCAGTAGGCGCCACAGACGCATATGGTCTGTGTGGGCCTTAAATGCATTGCACTGTGGATGCATCCACTGTGGATGAATAAGTTCCACCATTTCTGTCATTGCCTTCTTTGTTTATTTTTCACTGATTGCATGTGATCTATACTGCTTTCAAACGATTAGCCTATGTGCAATTTGGAGGTGCGTGTGCTTCTCCCCAGATGGGAGCCCAATTTCATGGGGATTCCAGCCCAAATGTCTATATGCAAGGGGTCTAAGCATGGTGCTGGTGTTGCATGATAATAGGAAATCCGATTCCTCACTCTACTGCTGTCTATCCAGCAAACTGAATATATTGCCATGTAGATTGTGATTTTGTGATGTTTGAAATATAATAATACAAATATTGCATTCCAAACTATTCTTTGTGATTAAAATTTTGTGCACACAGAAATTGTGGTAATATTTTTCATATATTTAGCAGCTTAACATGGCAAAACATCTGTTGATGAGGAAATCATATTTTTTTGTTTAGGCTTCTCATCGTGCATTGCAGGTGCAAGAACATTACATTACATTAACTGGAACACTGCCAGCCTTGTGTAGGTGGGATAAGGATGTAGCGTCATCTAGATACCACTTCTACTAGGCTCCTGGACACATCACCCAGGGCCCTGATATGCTGCCAACAAGAGGACCTTAATTTTATGACGTCAGTTCTGTGAAAGCTCAAAAGAGTCGGGGAACCTCTCAAGCTCCATCTTGAGTAATGGGGAGAGCACTGTATTCTTGTTGCAACCCTGAAGATCTCTCCAAGACTATGCAGAGACCATCTGTGTCCTGGCTGATTTTTAATTCGGTGGCCTGAATTTGTTGTGAAGTGGGCCTTAGAGGCTGACAGTGATGTTTTCATTTGAACCATTATCCATATTGTCATTACTCTTTGTTCTTTTGATTAACACATTTAGAAGCAGTGCTTAGATTTTGCATTTTATTATTCTAAATCATTCTCATTTGTATTGCTTTTAGTTCTAATTTGTATTCTTGTTAGTTGTGCATATTGTTTTAAATGTTGTAAATCATGTTATACGCTACAAAATGATTTCCCAATTTCCCAACGTAATACAGTATCCATTCTAATCTAATCTAATGACTAGGTTTCATTCAAATAAACTTCACAACATGATCCTCATCTGCTGTTCTACTACTTGTTTTCAATGGTGGTGAGACATATGGGAAACTTAAGGATGCCGTCATGTGACTCACTTTATGCTGATGGCATATTCGTTACACTCTTTGCTCCGGTGTCGAACCAGATAAGTGCTGTTCCCTCTGTCCATGAGCTCCACCTCAGCTTGGTATCTCTCCATTAGCCCTGCAAACCTGAACAATCAATAAACAACTACTGCACTTACACCACGGTCATTCATAACATAACAATTAGAACAGTAAATAGCAATCGATAATATAGTGCAAAAATGAATTATGGTTAATCTGACACAATCTTTGTTTTCTTACCAAAGCTGGGAAGAATAATCGACAGGTTTTGGAACCTGGAGGAAAGAGGAATCGTGGTTATTTTGCGTTTCAATACAATCAATACAGAGGGTGGAGGTCACGAGTGGTAATGTGATGCTCAAGCCACATCTGATAGCTAAAATAAGTCTTCTGCAGTGAAAGAAAAGACGATTCTAAGTACTACATCTTATTGCAGAGACATCAACAGTAGCCATTATCTACTGAATGCATTTTAATCACACTAGATTTTGTGTTATTGATTTGGATAAATATAAACACTTACACATGGACACGGTCTCACAGCATCACTTGGAAAGAAGCCAGTCTTGCTTTTTGCCAGAATTTTGCCCTGCAATGGCAGCCGCTTGTTAATTGCATTATACTTGAATGGGTTCAGATTAACTTTCTCCCTTGTTTTTCTCCCTTTTGCAACCCCCCACACCCCCACTTTCGCTTCAGTTAATCCTTAGCAATTAGCACACAACAAGCAGTGCATCTAATTTGCAGCATGAGTTAATTATGGTTCAAACTCTGCCAGCAGTTAGATTTGTACTGCATCAAAACAAAAGCCTCGTTTAACAATAAATAATGGATCTTATTCTGGTATTTTAATATCCAAACAGTGTGAGCACAGGCTCACGCCAAAGATTCTCCCTTTTAAGAAGCCTGCCTGAAGCAACGGCAAGTTCTCTATGCTGATTTTTAATTCTTTAAAACAACAGAAACGTTTGTCTGCATCCAATAAACCCAACTGCCAAAACTAACAGCTCTATTTCTTATGCAGAAACTGAACATATAAAAAAGACTACAAGCTGTTAAAATTCCTCTCTCCAACTTTAAAGTGGACTTTGGCCTGTACAAGTCAATTAAATAACAAATTGAAATCATTTAGGAAAGCAATACAATGAAAAACTAAACTAATGTGGTTGCATAACTATGCAAGCCCTTTTGTAACAGAATATGTGGCCGTGTTCAGAATTAACCATCACTTACAAACTCATCTTAAATAGGGGTCAGCACACACCTGCCATCATTTGAAGTGACTCAGATAAACCCCAAATAAAGTTCAGCCTCTTCAAGTAAGCTTTTTCCTACTTACATCTCACAGTAAAATGTTCAACAGAGAGCTTCCACGGCATCTCTTTGTCAAACGATATCAGTCAGAAGGATACAAGAAGGAAACCATATTTCTTCTATTTATAAAGCCCTTAATGATCTAACTCCATCATACATCAGAGATCTGATTTGGTTTCCATATTTGTTCCTAACAGGGCACTTCGTTCTCAGACTGCAGATGAATGGTTTGGTTCCTAGAGTCTCTAGAAGTAGAATGGGAGGAGATCCTTTTTTTTTCAGGCTCCTCCCCTGTGGAAACCATCCCTTTTGGGGTCCGTGAGGCGGACCCCCTATTTTTAAAGGCTAGGTTTAAAACTTCCTTTTTGAAAAAAGTTATAGTTAGAGTGGCTTGTTTTCAGGGAGGGACCTTCCCCCTCCCTGTTGGATGAAGTAAGGGGGGAGTGGGTTTAGGCTAAACCGCTCATTATGGTTGAGGTCAAACCACCCTCCTTTTTTCCTACCTGTATGACCCCTTTTTTCCCCAATGGTAATAACCCTCTGAAGAAGAGGGATCCCTTTTCCTTTTGGGTTTTTAGTAAAACAATGACCATCAGTGGGACCCTTTGTGGGGGCCCTTGGACGAATTGTTGTAAATAAGCGCCATTTCTAAATAATCTGAACTAAAACTATTGTTAGTTATGTGCTATGGGCTTGGGCTGCTGGGGACATAATAAACCCCCTTTTCACCCTCTTCGCTACATTCTACCTACTCCCAAATTTTGCATATTTGCGTTATTTAACCTTTAACTTTTGTTTTCTCTTTTTTTTCCCTAGAAGCTACCCCTGACCTGATCTGTGTCTACGTGACACCTTTTTGGAGGGGGCTCGTCTAGCTTCTGTGGCAACAACTTAAGCTCGCCCCTCTACCAATGACCCCAAGGCCCTTTTTTAGTGTTTAAAACCCTTTCTCTCTCTAGACATGGCGATTGACTAAAATTTTACGTGATAAATCTATGTGTCTCTTTCAGACTCTACCTTGAAAACTGGCTCAGATTTATTGTTTTTTCTTTCTAGGGGAAACGACTAAAGGGGGCTACATCCATTTAAAATTTACTTTCCCTTTCCCATAGAAAGTCTCCGGATAGTGCTTCTTTTTTCTCTTTTTTGTCTTTTTCTGTTTTCCCCCTTTAACCCCAGCGGTCGGGGCGATGGGCCCCTGACACTGAGCCCGGTTGCGGGGGGGGAGGTTTCTTCCCGTTAAAAGGATGCTTTTAAAAAGGTTCATTTAAGGGGTTTTCTGCAAAATCAACCCAGTGAAGTCCACGTCTCTACATGCTCACCGGGAGGAGGGAATTCTGGTCACTGACGGGAGCAATCGCGGGTTTTCCTTAGAAAAAAAATTTTTTATCCCTTGAAAAAAATAACTAACTCGACGCACTGTGAAGTCCCTTTGAGACAACTGTTGTGAATTGGCCCCAAAATAAAAAAACTAAATTTGAATTAAATTTGAAAAAAATTTTTCAAGGAATTAGTATTTTTGCAATGAGCCAAGACATAATTTTTAAAAAAAATAGATGGTAAAAGGGTAAAAAACCCAAAAAATGGACTCCTGAAAATTGATAAAAGGAAAACGGGTTTAGGGAGGTACTAAAAAACCTTTACACCGCTTTTGGAGCTGCGGAAATTTCCCTGTTTTGAAATAACATTACAGTTTTGGAATCGCCTGGCCAGAGCCAAGACCTCTAAATTGGACCAAAAAAACCAAAAGGTGATCTAAAAGGGGGGTTTTGACCATGAAAGCCCCAAAAAATCTGACACTTTTAAAAATTTTGGGAAAGAGAGTGGGAAAATGTTGCAAAATCAAGATGTGCCACACTGATAGACTCCTAACCAATAATACAAGTGTCCTATAAAAATAAAATGGTGTTTCAACTAGAAGACTTTAAGTCTATATTTAATTAGCAGCTGAAAGGTTGCTATAAAAGGTTAAAAAAATTGTCCAGGGTACACCCTGGACAGGTCGCAATGTAAAGACACACAGTGCAAACACACCCATTCACACCTAAGAGCAATTGAGAGAGACCAATTAACCTAACAGTCATGTTTTTGGACTTATGGAGGAAACCGGAGTACACGGGAGAAACCCATACTCCCTTAAACATGACCCATTTTAAGAAAAAGTTAAAAAAAACCCCTTTAACTCCGCCATGTATCTCCTGTTTTTAAAAACAAAACTTGTCCCATTTAAACCTTAAAAATTGGGTTTACAGATCTGAATTTGTGGTCAATTTAAAGTCCACTGATCGAACCCGAGAAGACAAGGAGTGGAGAGGACACAGTAAGCTCCTCATTTAGCTTTCTGCCCTGGTTGCGCTTTCCTCTTCACTCCTCTTTATAAGGGTATGAAATGCTTTTTGGAGCCATGCAACCCCTCACAGTAACTAAATTGGAAAGTGAATCTTTACCCATCTCTTTTTTCTTTCGTGTAAAACTTTTATCAAAGGTTTTAAGAGACCCCTTTCTATTTTAGCTTTCGATAAGCGTATGTACGAAAAAATTTTAACTATTGGCAAAAAACAGGCAGCAGCCAGAGGATCAAATGAAATTACAGTGATTGATTGTATTGTTCTGCCAAGTGGATGGGGGATAATTGCCTTCTGGGTAACAGGGGATATGAATTCTCAGTGTTCTGTAATTCCATCCTCTGGCGCCACCGGGGACGCTGAAGATTAAAGGCCCCCTGTGGAGTTTTCATTGTAAACAAACAAGGTTCTGTTCAGATTCTGTGTTTCTCCCAGAATCACATTGTGTGCAACTATAAGACCTTTCAAACTTGTTTATATGAAGCAGCTTCATGAGGAATTTTTGTTTTATTATTCTTTAATAGTTTTTTTTTTTTCCTTTACCACCATACTCTTTAACCACACCACAGCACAAAAAAATAATAAAAACAAATTTAAATTTTCGGGAATGAAACCTTTTTAAACCCTTTGGTTGTCTAAATACATTTTTGCTTTTCAATTAACTGTGTAAAGGTTTTCACTCCAAAGGTAAGTGATGTTAGAAACATGTAAAAGCAAACACTTTTTCAGTTGAGTAGATTCATAAAAATTGCCATCAGTAATTTGTTACATTGGGCCTCTTTTTATTAAAAACCTGGCATAAGTCTGTGCATATGTATAATGATCAGTCCCAGCATATCAAATCTGGACTGGACAATTGGGTCACCTGGAAACAATCACCTTGCCCACCAAATTTGCAACTTTTTGAATGAAGGAGGAAAAAGGACAAATCCTGAAAGTAGTTCTTTACACAAATAGTCTCTGTAAATGTTGTATCTTCTCATTTTAATATCATGTTTTTCAAATATAATATTCAACAGACACATTTTAGCGGTTCTGGATGAGGTCCTGTCTCATTGTTCTGTGTAATACTGTGCAGAACTGCACTAGTCAAAATTTAATCGCACACATTTTCCAGGCCTGCACAGTAGAGTTCCTTCAGCTGACACAAGTTAGACCCATCTGCCCCTATAGTACCTCTGAAGTAGTATTTCACAGTGGCCTATGTTCAACTGCACATGTCCCCGATATCCTACTAAAAGGTTGTAAAGAATGCATAAGCTGTTAGACCTTCAAGACGCTGGGTTTCCCAATTAAAATACATTTCAAGATTATGATAAAACTCCATAATGACATGCATGAAGAACAAAAATTTACTTAATTTATAACTCTACATAATGTCATGCAATATCACATAAAACATCTGCAGTAACAGACTGCTTGAATTTGCTTTTTCATGCTAATTACAATCTTGTGGAGCTTAATGTTCATTGCAAACTCTCAGCTGTTAGTCATGCACAGTCCTGATAAATACATTAACAATGTTTTAGGTACAACAGTCATCCAGAGAAATCCTAAGCTCACACATATATGGCTAAATTATTTACTTTCTCTAAAGTTGAGCTCACTCCTTCAAATCATATTTACAGGCATAAAATTCTAAACTATTAATACCCCTGTAACTTTTCATATTTTGTCACAAGACAACCGCAAACCAAAATGTAGTTTATTGAAATTGTAACACCAATTTACCTTTACAAATGAAAATCTGATAGCATTTAATACTTTTATATTCAGCGCCCTTTAATCTTACACTTCTAAATAAATTTAGTGAACCAAACTGCCTTCAGAAGCCACAGAAATATTGTAAATAAAGTCCACCTGTGTGTAAAATCTGTATAACGACAGTTGTTCGGTGAAGGCCTCAAAGGTCTGCTAGACATCATTACAGAGCAAAAAGCTTGATAAAGACGAGGGAGACAGGTCAAAGAGAAAGTTGTGGAGATGTTTTAAGCAGGGTTAGGTTATGAAACAATACCCAAATTAGAAAGAGCATAGCACAACAGCAAACCTACCAAAACATGGCCATCCACCTAAAAATGACCCAGGCAAGGAGAGCATTAATCACATAACTAACCAATATACCTCTGGCAACTCTAGAGGAGCTGCAGAGATTCATAGCTCAAATGGAGGAATCTGTCAACAGGACAACTATTTTTCATGTACTCCAGAAAAAGAAAAAGTCACAAAGTCACAAAGCTTGCCACAAGCCATGCAGACCTACAAAAAGCAACTTGGAAACACAATTACCCACCATATAACATGGTGGTGGCAGCATTATGTTGGTCTGAGTTGACTGAAAGATGGACGTAGATACAGTTAAGCCCAACCAAGAAGCAGTTTTAAATAGAAAATCACACAGACATCTGCCCAAAGATGATTAAACAATGTAAAAGGATCAATTTTGAAATTGATACATTATATTTAACACTAGCATGTTGAAAACTATACCCTTGGTTTTGCGTTTTAATTTATTTGTGGATTATCAGTCCTGGGATTTCATATTCAGTTCATTCGTTAGTTTAGATTCTTGGTGCTTGTGTTTTGTACTTTAAATATTTCAAATGTATTTACATCCTGATCTGAGACGCAGTCGTAGATCTTACAATAGTTCCTGTTTTATTTTCCTTGAGGTCTGTGTTCTTTTAACTTCATGTTTTCCAGTTGTTCCTGTTTCTGGGTTTATTTGTTGCCTTTTGTTTGGTATCTTACTCTGTTTCTGGGTTGTACACATTTCTGGTTTCTTTGTTTCCCTGGTTACCTGTTTAAACTGTTAACCCAGTTTCAATCATTTGCAACAATTTGTTATTATATCACATACAATCCAAATTAGGGACATTCAAATCCGTGGTAATAACATGACAAAATGTGAGAAATTACAATGGGTATGAATACTTTTGCAAAGCACTGTATTTTTACTTGAGTACTGTTGGACCACATGCTGGGAACCTGTCAAGTATAACACAGCTCTACCACCGCTTGCTTTTAGTTAAGCTGTTTCCAGTATCATTATGCAGCAGGCATAGATGCAGAAAGGTGTTTCGCCACATTATTGCTTTGATTATGTCTGACAGCATGCACCGTTGCCATGGTAGCAAACAATGCAGCGCCATCAGTTCTGGGGCATGACATTCTGGTTGCTATTCAGCCAGCTTAGAACAAGTCTCCTGGCACTCATGTATGCGTCCTCCAACTTGTGCAGTGACACAACAGAGAGAATCATAGGGCATCAGAAGTCGGGCTAACTGCCCACTCCCAGACAGACTGCTGGCAAAGGCTGCACTGTAATTGGAACAGCACCAGAAGGAGAATGCGGCTTTGATGCCACCATAAAACAGAGTTGGAAGCAGTGAGGTGGGCTACCAGGGACCCCAGAAATCACTATCCTCTCGAAAATAGATAAGGTCAAAGACCCCGGACTGCTGGCTGATGTCGTGACAGGTTTGCTAAATGTGCCAGAACATGAGGTGGCAAATAAGCAGGAAAACATCCACCGGGGGCTAAAGGGTTTGTGGTTTTATTGTTTCATTGTGACACCAAATTAATCAACTGATGTCACTAATTGGTTAGATCAACCAATATGGGCTCTAAATTTAATCTGAACAGTGACAGAAAGGACAGATATCCCATCTGTAATGCGGCTGGGATCCAGTGAGTTCATTCAAATCCTTGACATTTCTGATTGTTGCTGACCTCATAAGGCGAGACACAGAATAGGATGGAAAAACCACAACACAATCAGCCATTCATCAACATAAAAGATGATAGAAAGATAAACAGTTGATGTTGTTGATCTTGTTAATAGTCTACCATTTTTGCTTGTCACACTCAACAGAGTTAAAATGCAATACATATTAAAACCAGTGGTGGTGCAAAGATATTGTGTGTGTCCTGCCAATCAAGTGAGTCTGAACATATTATTTTTTCATAAAGTCACAGATGTGGACATAAAACAGCAATGAGTTGAGTGTGACACACACCTGCCACCAGGAGCTGTGCAGGTCAGCAAACATCAACTCAATTACATCCCCCGCCTGAATGCTTAGTGGGGGCCCACACAGGGGACTGGGGATGCCGCTGTAGTCTCTGATCACAATCATCCTCGGTAAACCTGGCAGACAGGTAACATAAACAGTCAAATTCAACATTCTCTACTTTTAGCTTACAGTATTATTAAAGGAAAGTAGACGAATATCACTATGTGGACTAAATGTCACTTTTAAGTAAGAAATTGAAAATAATCCAGTTAAATAATTTGAGGCAGTTGGTGCATATTATAAAACCGCTAAGATCAAGAAATATTTAAAAACATAAAGAAAAACTAAAAATAAATTACCAATTGCTATAAAATATGACAATGTACCCATCTAGAGGACCTTTAAATCCTAAAACGTTTGTTTCCAAGAACACTGATAGATCTCAATGACTATGTTTTAAATCTGTTGTTGAATTTCTTTGGAGACACAGTTTCTAGTGAGGTGATTTCTTGATTCTACTAATCCGTTAATGGTGGGGGTGGTCTGCTGGCTTTTTCCCTTCATAAATGAAATCATTATTTAGATGAATTCATTTATTAAAAATTACTTCTTTTTTGGGGCGCTCCGTGGCTCAGTTGGTAGAGCAGGCGCACCGTTTGCAAAAGCAACAGTTGTCGGTCGTCCTGCGTTTGATTCCCGGTCTCCAGCCATTTGCTGCATCCCTTCTCCTTGTTAAAAACCTCATTCCTGTCAAATCAGTATTCAATAAAGGCCACTAGTGCCAGAAAATCTAAAAGAAGGAAACTGTCTTTTGAGCTCAATCAGATTATCTTTGCCTGATATAAAAATTTTTAAACATTTAAATGGGACAAAAAAGCAAATACAGAAGAAATCTGTAACCGGGCAAATAGTACTATCACTATCAACACATTTTCTCAATAGCAAAAGTTGCTATCAAGCAGAACCGTATAGGAGAGGCTGCAGCGTCCTTAACATCATTGATGAGTGCGTGTAATAATGATGAAATGCAGTGTGTTATTTTACTGCTCTTTGAAGCTACTATGTTTTCAAGGATTTGTTTTACTCTAATGAAATATCAGACTGACACTGACAATCTGCAAATGACTATTTTCATCGGGACCCCAAAAAATACTTATCAGGACATCCCTAAACGCAAAATTATCCAATACATTATTACAAATCTTGATTTTTAACTCCACAAATGTGTGTGGGGATTGATATTCAGCAGTACAACTGTAACATATATAATGTTATTCAGATAATTATTTAGTTAAATGTTCTATTCCTTATTCTCAAACACATCAAATTATTTTATTACTATTAATTTCCGGTTGCCTGACTCTTTTTCATGTTTTTAAAGATCTAAAGCACTTAAACGATTCCACCCTAAAAGCATCAATTTACCATCACAGGAAATCCATCTCTTTAATTCCTGAAAGGTGCCGCACCAATCTTTCCTCTGTACGGCAGACCAACACAGCCACAAGCACAGGGCTGAGGCAAAGACTAAACACCCCTGCCAACTTAAAAGACACAGCCACTTACTCTCCACTGACTCACACATCTAGCCCGCCTCAGACAGATCACCCTTCGAGCTCCTGCTCCCCTGCAAACCAGCCTGAGGAAACTATTAGCTGACTGTGACCTCAGATGAATGGAATAGCTCACATTCATGTTTTTAATAAGAACAATAAGCACGGCTCTCTTCCTCATAAACCCCTTATGGAAATTGATTTATCACAAAGGCTCGCTCAGCTCACCAGCCGAGGCTGAGGCACCGCAGATTGCTCGGGGAGCGATTCTGCATTTCTTTTCCAGTATTTCTCCTGCGTGCTTCTCATAATCATTCCACCCACTCCAATTCATCTCAATGCGATCAAGGGTTTAGGCACCATGGCGAGCAGAAGGAAAAAGGCTTTCTTTCCGGCTCTGTGTAACGATTCCTAGCTTATACTTTTATCCAGTTATTAAAATTTGTTAAATGTCTCAGTTAATTGGACATTCTGCTTTAGAAGAGAGTCGATTTATGGACATGCATTTCACAGGAAAATAACATTCTGAATGTCTTTAAAAAAAATGCAAAGTTCTGTGACTGAAAATATCATATCAGCTATAATTTCCATCTCTCTGTGAACACTCTGCTATAGAGATGATATTAAATGATTTTTTTAGAAGAGCATGTGAAGCCCTCTGCAGGTTAACAAACTGGCTAATATGGTCAAATCATACTGACCTGAGTCTGGTCGTGCTGTGTTCTCCTGTAAATTGCGAAAGAAGGAAAAAACAGAGAGAAAGGGAGAAAGAGAACAAGATAAGATAAATTGAGCAGGATCAGACTGACCTGAAAAATGAGTCACACAATCACGTTGATGGGTTACACTGTTTTAATGGGTTAACCATTTTAAATGTTTGCAATAATAAAGGATAAAATTATATTTAAAAGTAAAATATTCAGAACTTTTTCCTATTGTTTTTTGCCATAACAAAAGATTTAAAAACCTTCTGCAGGCTCAATGGGCTGGTAGGTAGGTCAGTTCATCCCATTTTCTTTAAAGCCAAGAGTTTTTCTCACCATTAAAGGAATAGTTCATAATTTCTAAAGTGTAGCACTCTTCAGGTATAAATCCAGTTTAGTTGGTCCCAGAGGCTGAGGCTTACTCAGAAATCAGAACAAAAGTGGACTTCTACCATCTTAAAACAACTTTCATCTCAAAAACTTCATAGCAGGTCATACAAATGCTGTTTTATGGTACGCAACCAAGATGGCGCCGACGATGGCAGCCTCGGAGCTTCACTCTTTCCTTGTTTTTGTATTTTGTGTGTTTATATGTTTTTCGAGCCACAGTACTGTAGTCTCGGGCCACAATTCGTTGGTCTCATTCAGTAGAGAGGAACTTCTCAACATCAGAGAGTCCTCTCTTGGGATTTTTTCACCATCTTTCATCCATCCGAGGTTCACCGAGCTTCTGGCAAGCGGAGCGGCAGCACTCTACGGGATACTGCGCCGAGGCGTAGGAGGGGAAAGCGAGCTGGCGCCCTGGTAAAGCTCCGCAAAAGAGGACTTCGCACACCACTGCCTTCAATACATCTGGCAAATGTCCGCTCTCTAAGCAACAAGATGGAGGAGCTACTTCTTCTCACCGGTAAAAACTCGGACCTCCGCAGATCAGCGGTTCTCTGCTTCACCGAGACATGGCTGAGTGACAACATCCCGGACCGCGCACTGCTGATACCGGACTTCCAGCTGTTCAGAGCGGATCGCAGTGCGGAGCTATCAGGGAAGAAGCGAGGAGGCGGAATCTGCTTTTATATAAACGAAGCTTGGGGCAGAGATATAAAAGTGCTGGGGAAAACATGTAGTCCGGATCTGGAGTCATTTTCCATAATCTGTAAACCGTTTTACTCATCGAGAGAGTTTTCCTCGTTCATAATAATCAGCTCATATTTTCCTCCGCATGGCTGCACTTCTGCCGCGGAAAAACATCTTGCTGAGCTGATTACAGACGTGGAGAAAAAATACCCTGACTCTTTCATCATAATACTGGGAGATTTTAACAGCGCAGATCTCTCTAATGAGCTCCCAAAATACAGACAGCATATTAAGTGTCCCACCAGGGACAAAAACACACTGGACCACTGTTACACAGCTTTTAAGGACTCATACCATGCTGTTACCAGGGCTGCTCTGGGACTTTCGGACCATTGCCTTATCCACCTCATCCCAACTTACAGACAGAAACTAAGAGCTACCAAACCCACGGTTCACACTGTTAAAAAGTGGACTGAGGGATCAAAGCAGATGCTACAGGCCTGCTTTGAATGCACAGACTGGACTCTTTTTGAAACTGATTTAAACGAACTAACTGATGTGGTGACATCATACATCAGTTTCTGTGAGAACAAGTGTGTGCAGACCAAGACCTTCTGCACCTTTGGGAACAACAAGCCATGGTTTACTCCACACCTCAGGAATCTGCGCAGGGACAAGGAAGAAGCTCATAGCAGTGGAGATTGGGCGCGGTGTAGGCAGGCCAGGAACAGACTAACAAAGGAGATCAAGGCAGCCAAGAGAAGCTACAGTGAGAAGCTGAAAAACAGCCTTTCTACTGGTTGCACTTCGGCTGTGTGGACTGGTCTGAGAAACCTGACTGCCTACAGAAGCCCCACCACCCTTCCTGAACAAAGTCATCGCCTGGCCAACCGTCTGAATGGCTTCTACTGCAGACATGACAAGAAGCCATTCACACCTCAAACCAACTCCTCCACATCCCATTCAGGAACAGGTTCGACCAGTAAAGCAACCAACCCCCTACCTTCAGATCCTCTGCCTGCACTAAAGATCTCTGAGGAAGATGTAAATAGGCTCTTTCAGCGCATGAAAACAAAGAAAGCTGGAGGACCTGATAACGTCTCCCCATCATGCCTGAAAGCCTTTGCAAATCAACTCGCTCCAATCTTCACCCGGATCTTCAACAAGTCACTGGAGAAGTGTGAGGTCCCCTCCTGTTTCAAACGATCCACCATCATCCCAGTGCCCAAGAAACCCACCATCCTAGGATTAAATGACTACAGGCCTGTAGTCCTGACGTCTGTGGTCATTAAATCCTTTGAGCGGCTGGTGTTGAAGCACCTGAAAGACGTCACAGGCCCTCTACTGGACGCCCTGCAGTTTGCTTACCGAGCAAACAGGTCAGCAGATGATGCTGTTAACTTGGGTCTACACTTCATCCTGCAACACCTCGACCGCCCAGGGACCTACGCCAGGATCCTGTTTGTAGACTTCAGCTCGGCCTTCAACACCATCATTCCAGACATCCTCCACCAGAAGCTCACCCAGCTCAACGTCCCAGCCTCCACCTGTCAGTGGATCAACAGCTTCCTGACGGACCGACAGCAGCAGGTGAGACTGGGGAGCATCTTCTCCCGAACCAGATCAATAAGTACTGGTGCCCCCCAGGGGTGTGTTCTATCCCCACTCCTCTTCTCCCTGTACACAAATGACTGCACCTCAGCGGACTCGTCCGTGAAACTCCTTAGGTTTGCAGATGACACCACTGTCATTGGACTGATCCAGGACGATGATGAGTGTGCATACAGACAGGAGGTGGATCGCCTGATACACTGGTGTAGTCAGAACTGCCTGGAACTAAACCCACTCAAGACTGTGGAGATGGTGGTGGACTTTCGGAAAACACCACCTCCATACACCCCCCTCACCATCCTCAACAACACTGTGTCGGCTGTGGATCGTTCAGGTTCTTGGGAACCACCATCTCTGAGGACCTGAGATGGTCTCCACACATAGACACTGTTCGGAAGAAGGCCCAGCAGAGACTGTACTTCCTGAGGCAACTCAAGAAGTACAACTTTCCACAGGAGCTGCTGGTCATCTTTTACACTGCCATCATTCAGTCTGTCCTGTCTTCATCCATCTCAGTGTGGTTTGGTTCATCCACAAAACAGGACAGGTCCAGACTGCAACGAATAATCAGGACTGCAGAGAGAATCATCAGGGCTGACCTTCCCTCCATCCAGGACTTATACAGGTCAAGGGTCAGGAAAAGAGCTGCTAAAATCTCTGCAGATCCCACACACCCTGCACATAAACTGTTTAGAGTTCTGCCTTCAGGCCGACGCTACAGAGCGCTGTTAACTAAAACCAGCCGCCACAGAGACAGTTTCTTCCCCCAGGCTGTTTCTCTGTTGAACATTCAATAGATTTCAAAACAACAGCAGACAGATGTTGCAAATGCACCTTTTTATTTATATATGTGTATATTTGTACATTGTAAATATGTATATTCTGAAGTGCAAAAACAAAAACCCAAGAGCAAAGTGTACCGGAGTCAAATTCCTTGTTTGTATGTACAAACTTGGCAATAAAGCTGATTCTGATTCTGATTCTTTTACTCATCTTCACCTTTGCTTTGGGTGGTTTTTTAAACAGGTTGTGATTATTTGTTCAAGAAATGGAGGATAAATCATCAGTCCTCCTGCTGAGGTTGTTTATCCACTTAAGATGATGCAATCCAAACTGACAGACTTTGGTCCCTTTATCTTAAAGACTTTATATATTACATTTCAGCCATTAGGTCATAATTGTTTGCCTTGTCTGTGGGATATTCAAGTAACTTACATTGCAAAAGGGAAGCCTTAGTAGGCCCTCTTTGAGAGCCTGCTAATTATTAAAAATATTTTAAATGCTATAATATTCCAAAATACTATCTCAAGTCTGAGACCTCCTGGATGAGACATCGATGCTTCACAGCTTCTCTCCTATAGGCTGAGATCAAGTATCTAGGAAGTAGATGCTGAGCCTCATTATGGGTGACTGGTTCTGAAAAGGTGCTGCTAGCTGCTAGCAGCAGCTAATTTCTGTCATGTTGTTGCTAAAGAAGTCAGGAGGGTTGTAGATGTGTAGACTCTAACCAAGAGAATATTTCAGTTTGATGAAGTACTAAGTTTTAAGGCATTCATGTTTACAGACGCTTTCAAAATAAAAGCATGAATCAAACATATTTTAAGACCTTCAACATTAAATTAGTGTCTTTAAACATTTCTAATGATACCTGCTGAAAAATATTCAGATATGTATTTTTCAAAAATAAAACCTGGTAAATATTACCAATATTATTCACCATATTAATAATCTTTTTTTATAGTAAACTGTTATTCAAAGATGATTTCTGTCCTGGTTAACAGTTTAGTTTGTATAAATGTCACTCAAATATGGTTTATTCATATTTCATGTGGGATTTTTTATTTAAAGCCTTATAACCTGAGTGTTATGATGTGCTTTGCCAGCCAGTACAAGCAGACAGTAGAAGGGGCAAACTGAGCTCCCGCTGCTTCTCTAGCTCGAGCCTCATTAAAGTTCCAGGTTCCCTTCAGTCTTTCAAGGTAACTGTTTTTCGTATGGGACAAATTAATAAAGAACTGGACTCTAATAGACACATTCAAGCTCATATTCAATTTTCCATTTTGCTAAAAATGTAAGATTTTTGAAACAGTTAAACGTGAGTAAAAAAATGGTATATGTTGTGTCATTTACATTCAAACTTATTCACCAAATGTTTTCAATAATAAATTAATTAAAGGTTGTAACCACGACAACAGTGGATGAAACAGTGCAGCAACTAACTTGATTATAATTACCCACTAATGTGATGACTAAATCTATCTTGCAAGGTTCCAGATAAATGTACATTTGGCGAAAACACAAAAGGCTGGTCCTTCTGGTTCAGGAGTCAATCCTACCCTCAAATGGAGGATGCTCAGTATCTTGGTGTCATGTTCACGAGTGATAAATAAATTGTGTCTGCAGTGACGCGGGTGCTGCTCTGGTCTGTCATGTTGAACAAAAGAGCTTAGCCAAAAAATGCAAGCTATGGATTTACTGGTCCATTTACATTTCCAGCCCACACTCAAGTATATTAAATACTGATCATGACTACCAGACAAACATCCTAGAAACAAGCAGCTGAAATTGTCTCTGGGAAAGATCAATGAAAAAAGTTAGCCGAGTTTGACTGGGCATCTGATCAGGATGCCTCTTGAGGCAACTACTTTTTGAGGTTTTCCAGGTACATCCCACTGGGGCAGACTCAGTGCAGGGATTATACACAGTGTTTTGTGAAAGTATTGATATCCCTAGAATTTTTCCAATTCTGTCACACTACAGCAGCAACTTTCAATGTATTTATTTAGATTGTACATCATAAATCAACACAAAGTAGAACATAATTGTGAAGTGGAAGGAAAATGATACATGGTTTTAAAAAATAAAAATAAAATATAGAAATAAAAATCTGAAAAGTGTGGCATGCAAATGTATTCAGCCCCTCTGAGTCAATACTTTGTAGAATCACTTGAAAAATGGAAAGAGAATGAACAACAGCAAACCTACCCAGGCATGGCCATCCAACTAAACTGATGGGTCAGGTAAAAAGACTATCAATGAGAGAAGAAGCTCAGAAATGCTTTTCCACCAAAGCTGTTCCTGTCCTTAACCAGGGCTGGTACTAGAATCAGTTCCTAACTGTTTCTATGAAAGAACTGGTTTAGTTTTCCGCAAATCAAGAGCCAACTGTCACTAAATGTTTAATACTCTCTCATTTTATTGAGTTTCTGTGTAGGATCATAGTGCATGGAGACAATTAAACCACACCAACAGATCCCCAAATATACCAACCTTATCTTATAAATGCTGTTTTAAAACAACAAACAGTGCTTGTGAGTTAGTCACAGTCCCAATCTACTAATCTCAGCAGCGCTAGAAAACTGGAATTGCACACATTTACAGCAGAATTTATTAACACTACCTGATGATATTAAAGACTGACAGTGTTTAAGAACTGTGTTGGAAACTACTTAAACCCAGTGATGGGTGATATCAAAATATACGGAAGGATGATCAGAGAGAGAGAGAGAAAACTTTTGTTATTCCAATACTTATCTGACATTTTCTTATTGTTGAAGCTGGGTGTTTTTTGGTCTTAAATTAGATCAAAAACTAAGCTTACTCCAGAGTTTTAAACATGCCGCTTACAATGTTTTTATGGGTTATATATCTTAAAAAGCCTGCCCCCAGCTCCTGATGAAATTGATTCTTTCCTCTGGCTCAGCTCCAAGCTGGTGATGAGAACCAACCAGTTTAATACAGTTGGAGGCAGAGTTTGCGCCGGTGAAAGCACAAAAAACAGGTTATTCCTGAAAAAAACCCACAAGAAGCCCTGTTTGCAGAGTAGTGCAAGTCATGTAGGGAACAAGGCAAACACTTAGAAGAAGGTGCCTTGAACACACCTTGATCACATCATCCTCATTATGAAACATGGTGGAGGCAGCAGCATGCTGTGGGGTGCTTATATTAAGGAGGAAAGGGAAGCTTGTCATAGATAAGAGTTAATGAAGTTTTCGTCCATATTATTTACCCAGAGAGTTCGCCAGTGTTATTTTGGCAACAGTTTACGTTCCACCTTTAGCTGTTGCCAACACTCCATGTGAGGCCATCAGCTCAGTTGTTGCTAAGCTACAGACACAACACCCCAATGTGTTTGTGGGAATATCTGGCGATTCTAACCATGATTCACTCTCTGCTACACTTCCAAAGTTTCAACAGTTTGTCAGCTGCTTGACCACAAAAAACAAAATGTTGGATTTGCTTTATGCAAATGTCAAGGACTCATATATCTCTAAAGCAAGGCGTCCTCTAGGCAAATCAGATCACAATCTTGTTTTTCTCTGCTCGAATTATAAGCCCCTTGTTCAGAGCCAACACATAATACAGAGGTATGTGAGAAAATGGTCACAGGAAGCTGGAGAAGCCCTGCAAGGTTGTTTTGAGGCTACAGACTGGGACGCACTGTGCCAGCCACAAGGAGAGGACATCAGTGTCATGACTGAATGTGTCACCCACTAAATAAACTTCTGTATGGATAACACCATCCCCACCAGAACAGTGAGATGCTTCCCCAGTAACAAACCCTGGATCACCAGTGACCTGAAGGACCTGCTTAACAAGAAAAAAAACCTTCAGAGAGGGAGACGGGGAATTATTGAGGAGTATACAGAAGCAACTTAAAGTCAAGAAAAGAGACAGCAAGGAGGTGTACAAGAAGAAGCTGGAGAACAAGCTCCACCAAAACAATATCAGAGCTGTGTGGTCAGGGATGAAGAAGATCACAGGCTTCAAGCAGAAGAAAGATCGGACCAATGGATGTCTGGATAGAGCCAATGAACTAAACATTCTTCAATAGGTCAGTTCAGAAACAAGGTCAGCATCCTCCTCTCCTGCTTACAGCCAAACAGACATCCAACCCTCCTTTGACCCACACCTTTCCTGTCACATTTCATATGTTTTATCTTCCACCTCAGCCATGGACCCTTCTGCTTCTTCATGTTTGCCTTCAACCAAATCATAAGATGCGGATGCTCCCTTTGCCTCCGCCTTCCATCTGTGTTTCTAAAGTCGGGTGAAGAGACAACTTGAAAGACTGAACCGGAATAAGGCTGCAGGTCCAAATCGTGTCAGCTCTAGAGTCCTGAAGGCCTGTGCAGAGCAGCTCTGTAGGACTATGCAGCACCTCTTCAATCTTAGCCTGGCCCAGAAGGAGGTTCCAGTGTTGTGGAAGACCTCCTGTCTTGTTCTGGTACCAAAGAAAACTCACCCATCAGTCCTCAGTGACTATAGACCTGTTGCCCTGACATCCCACATCATGACGGACCGACAGCAGTAGGTGAGACTCGGGAGCATCTTCTCCCGAACCAGATCAATAAGTACTGGTGCCCCCCAGGGGTGTGTTCTATCCCCACTCCTCTTCTCCCTGTACACAAATGACTGCACCTCAGCGGACTCGTCCGTGAAACTCCTGAAGTTTGCAGATGACACCACTGTCATTGGACTGATCCAGGACGGTGATGAGTCTGCATACAGACAGGAGGTGGATCGGCTGGTACACTGGTGTAGTCAGAACTGCCTGGAGCTAAACCCACTCAAGACTGTGGAGATGGTGGTGGACTTTCGGAAAACACCACCTCCATACACCCCCCTCACCATCCTCAACAACACCGTGTCGGCTGTGGATCACTTCAGGTTCTTAGGAACCACCATCTCTGAGGACCTGAGATGGTCTTCACACATAGACACTGTTCGGAAAGAAGGCCCAGCAGAGACTGTACTTCTGAGGCAACTTAAGAAGTACAACCTTCCACAGGAGCTGCTGGTCATCTTCTACACTGCCATCATTCAGTCTGTCCTGTCTTCATCCATCTCCGTGTGGTTCGGTTCATCCACAAAACAGGACAGGTCCAGACTGCAACGAATAATCAGGACTGCAGAGAGAATCATCAGGGCTGACCTTCCCTCCATCCAGGACTTATACAGGTCAAGGGTCAGAAAAGAGCTGCTAAAATCTCTGCAGACCCCACACACCCTGCACATAAACTGTTTAGAGTTCTGCCTTCAGGCCGACGCTACAGAGTGCTGTTCACAAAAACCAGCCGCCACAGAGACAGTTTCTTCCCCCAGGCTGTTTCTCTGTTGAACATTCAATAAAATACAAAACAACAGCATACAGATGTTGCAAATGCACCTTTTTATTTATATATGTGTATATTGTACATGTTAAATATGTATATTCTGTAGTGCAAAAACAAAAACCAAAGAGCAAAGTGTACCGGAGTCAAATTCCTTGTTTGTATGTACAAACTTGGCAATAAAGCTGATTCTGATTCTGATGAAGGTCCTACAGAGACCCCTGTTGGCCCAGCTGAGTAAGCAAACAATAAACTATCAGGACCTCCTTCAGTTTGCTTGACGCTGTGGAGTTGGAGTTGAAGATGCCATCATACACCTGCTTCAACAAACCCACTGTCATCTGGACAAAGCCACCAGCACTGTGATCATCTTCTTTGATTTCTCCAGTGCATTTAACATAATTTCCCCTGATTTGCATTGTCAGAAACTCCAGAAGACTCAGATGGAGGCTTCAACAATCTCCTGGATCAATGACTACCTGATCAACAGAACACAGTTTGAGAGGCTAACCAGGTGGTCAACAGCACAGGAGCACCTCAGGAGACTGTTCTCTCATCATTCCTCTTCACTCTGTACACCTCAGACTTCCAGTACAAGACAGACTCCTGCCATCTGCCGAAATACTTGGATGATACTGCAGTCGTGGGGTGGACCAGAGATGGACAAGAAGCTGAGTTCAGGGAGCTGATAGACCGCTTTGTGGCATGGTGTGGAAACAATCATCTCATCTTGAACAAACAAAGGCGATGATTGTAGATTTTAAGAGAAACAGGAATAGGTCAAACACTGTTTCCATCATGGAAGAAGAAGTGGAGATGGTGGACGAGTGTAAATATCTCAGTGTTCACCTGGACAACAGACTGGAGTGGAGATGCAAATGTGAAGCCGTCTACAAGAAGGGACAGAGCAAACTGTACTACTTGAGGAAGCTTAGGTCTTTCAGTGTTTGCAGCAAGATGCTGCATATCTTCTATAGGTCTGTTGTGGAGAGTGTGATCTCTTCTGCCATCATCTGCTGGGCTAGCTGAGCCAGGGACTTAAAAAAGCTCAACAAGCTAATAAAGAAGGCTGGTCCTGTTCTTGGGACTTCTCATTGTGCAAAGAAGGATGCTTCATAAAATGAGAAACATTATAGAGAACCCTGAGCATCCTCTTCATGAGACTCTTGTACAAAAACAGAGTATCTTCAGTCAGAGGGTTCTTCAGATCTGCTATAAGACAGACCGCTACAGGAGATCCTTCCTGCCCACAACCATCAGCATCTACAACAGCTCTTTGGACACCTCCATAATATGAGCTTTAACAACATTTAATTTCCTTTTGGAATGAATAAAGTAATTTTGAATTTCCCTCCGGGACCCGATCCCAGAAAAGTAGAAGAAAGTGAATGTAAGAATAGATGGAAGGACAGTTCAATGTATTTTTATTTTTTTTACAAATACAGGAATTTTATATTGTCACAATTCTGCTTCTTATTGTAAAAGAGAGGTGACAATGATGCCCGTTGCATAAAACATTTATCCCTATATAATAAATATTTATATAGTCATAGAGCTTATTAATTCAGATTTCTCTGTACAGAAAGGCCTCAATATCCTGACCAAGTGTATTTTAAGGGTCATTGCACTAATTGAATTTTTAGTTAGTAAAATTGTCATTTTAAGTCATTATTCTAAAAATCAACAAGCTCTAGAAGGGAGAAAATGGGAAAGACTCCTGCATTAACAGCAACACATTTAGCACCACTTTATCTACCTACTCTGTAAAAATAGTTAAAGAGTTGAAGCTTCTAATAAAATGCTCTAAATCTAAAAGTGAAATGAGAAGTCATTATTCAAAAAGCACATCTCATATCAACCTCATCCCAGAATAACAGGTAAAGTTATAACTGCAATAACAAGGTCACTAAAAGCTTTGGTGATGTTATTACCAAAAGCCTTCATTATCTCTGTAACCACAGACAAAATAGTAGTCCAGCTGCTGTTTCATGCCTGAATTGTTACGTTAGCTAAGATGTCTTAAGTCGAAGAAGAGAAACAGATCAGGTCTTACCCTGGGCCTCGGCTTGACAGGATCTGCAGGCAGGTGAGAAACAGACACAGTGAGAGGAATACAATATTAGAGCATGGTGGCTTCTTGACATCCAACCTCAACTGTCAAACTCTGCTGGCCCCTTATCATGCCTCTGAATGCATAAAAACCATAGTGGTTGTGAAAGAGGGAAGCTTGTCAGATTCCTGGCCTGGCCTTGGCTGTGTGTGAACTAGGTGAGGGTAATGTATCTGAAAGCACCAGTCTGGAGACACAGACATAAGGCAAGATGCAGCATTAAAATTCAACAACTACATGTTTTTTTATTAGTCTTAAACTGTTAAAACAGGTAAAAAGTATATTTTATTTAACACTTTCTTTTTACAGAATACAGTATGTTTACTTTAGGAGAGAAGGGTAGGGTAAGGTTAATGTACTACATTAATTACAAAAATTAAACTAAAGCATTAACAGTTTTCACCAAAATATCTGGTTCCATCTTTAGTGACACCAACAATTCCTAACAAATGAAAAACTCATCTTAATTAGAGTCTCTAGAAACCTTTTATTAGTAGTTCTTGGCTTTTTGATTTGCTGGGTTATAATTATGACATGATTCTCCTAATTTCTTTAAGGCACTATTCAAAATGGGAAAGATAAGAGAACATGTAATTCGCATAAAGATGTGTGCGGATTTTCATATGTCAGGAAATTGGAATAAGAAAATAGCTACTGGCCAAAACATGCCAATATGTACAACTAGTGCAGGAAAAACAACAGAACATACCATTCATGTAAGGCACCTGTGTGTTGATCATCATACACCAGAAAATAGCTATAAGAAATATTCTACTGATATTCTACTGGATTCTGTTTTTTAGGTTTTTAACTTTGCTGTAAGGCATATTTCTCTATAGGGACTATAACAAAACAATACTAATACTGATACTTGATCTTGCCACACCGCACAGTGAGAAAAATGGTAAGAATGGTAAAAAACCTAAACAAAGCTCACTTCTGGAGAACTACAGCAAAAGGTTAAGTCTTAGGGTTACCAAATCCCGACAACAACCAATTATTTGAAGGCTTTTGTGCACATCTTTACAAGGGGTGCCAATAATTATTAAGCGCACTTATACACCACATCTATATGTGTAAATCTATATTAAATGAAAAAAATGCTAATTTAGTGTTTTGCCTCACCTGTTCTCCCACAGACTCCCAGTCGACCCAGGCACTCTTTATGAGCCCCCAGGCCACATTTTGGACATAGATAACCCTGGTTAAAGATGCCCCTGCAGACAGTTACAAAAACAATAAAAGCACTGGACATATTTAATGGAAAGAAACTCTTTGACATTTTGAATTTTCTGGCTTCTGTCACATTGTCAAAATAAATGAAATGACACGGAAAATGTCCCTCAGCTTTCAAGAAGGAAACAAAAAAAACTGCTCTGGTGAGCTGAAAACAGAGACAGCGAACCGTTTGTATGACAGTGGATACATCAGTTGGACCTCAACATCTTAGAAGACTGAGCTGTAAAATGTCATTATGTTCCTTCTTACCTTAAATCTGAGAAGTTTAATGTATCTTAGAACAGAATTAAACCATGATTTTCAGGCAGCTTTTGTACCCTTCATTCGGTGTGCATAATTATTTGCAGATCAGTCTAAATGGTCCCTAAATCTTACCTGAGCAAAAGGTGACAGTAACTACAGGAAGTGATCCTTTCAAATGTGTACATCTTGAACTGGTGGGAGTTGTGGTTGGCTTTTTCAGGCCGGATATTGGAGCTAAAAGCAAAAATAAAACAAAAAAACATGTTGCCAATTATAAATTCGCAGGTATCGCAAAAACAGACCTGTTGATGAAAAGTTAGTAAAATTCACAAATAGGAAATTACTTTATGTAAATAATATACAGTATTTACAGATAAAATCAATAATAACCAGCGTTTATTTGTTTGATAAAGCTCCACTCTGATAAGTGTTTTAAATGATTTTCTGAATAGAGGTAAATTTGACACTTGTTAGCCTTTCATATTTATTTTCACATCTGGTAAAAGATATCTGTGAGTTTAGATCTCACCGAGGCTGCGACATTTTCAGCTGTCATTTTAAAAACTAGTGTCAGAAATGTAAAAATGGTCCAATATTTCCTTCAAATACCTTAGGGTAAAACCACTTGACAAAGAATCTGCACTCACAACTAATTCTCTCACTGGGAGGAAAAATCTCAGGTTATGCTACAGGTCTCCAGTCAGTAGTAAGGACCACATGAACAAAACCTACTCTCGCTTGAACCACCTAATATCTGAACAGTCAGATGGAGAACGTTCCAGAGTTCAAAGTTATTTTTAAGAGCAGTGAGGTCTTGGGTGGGTAAGATTATGTTTTATGTTCTTTTAGAACATCAGTATTTCTGGTCTTTGTGTTTTAAAGGATTTTGTAGAATTAACACCTTGCGTTCCTTTTTCCTAAGAAACTAATTACCTCAGTGACTAGCCTGGTTTGCCTGAGGTCTCTGACAGTTGGAGTTTATCTCTCTTTTTATAATGCTGCCCCTTACTGATTTCTTGTTTTTGTTTTTCTGTCACACTTAAATGTTTCAGATCACCAAAAAATGTGTATCAGTTTTCAGATGATGATCCTCTATATTACGAAAAAATAGATATCCAAACCTATTTTTTCTTAATATAGATATCCAAACCGGGGCTGCACGGTGGCGCAGTTGGTAGCACTGTTGCCTTGCAGCAAGAAGGTCCTGGGTTCAATTCCCGGCCCGGGGACTTTCTGCATGGAGTTTGCATGTTCTCCCTGTGCATGCGTGGGTTCTCACCGGGTACTCTGGCTTCCTCCCACAGTCCAAAAACATGCCTGTTAGGTTAATTGGTCTCTCTAAATTGCCCTTAGGTGTATGAATGAGTGTGTGCATGGTTGTTTGTGTGTTGCCCTGTGATGGACTGGCGACCTATCCAGGGTGTACCCTGCCTCTCGCCCATAGACTGCTGGAGATAGGCACCAGCTCCCCCGCGACCCACTATGGAATAAGCGGTAGAAAATGACTGACAATAGATATCCAAACCAACTCAGCTCATTGTAAAAATGGAAATGCTTCAGTTAAGATAAAGAGGAACAAGAAGAAAATAGACTGGGCTACAATGAGATCCAAGATGCAAACTACTGATGACCAAAACACAAAGACCGATCTCACATTTGTCAAAAAAAACCATTGTACATCTCCAAGTTATTTTGGTAAATATTCTGTGGGCTGACAAGAAATAATTGGGGCTTTTTGGAAGATGCACATCCCAGTAGATCTTGTATTAAACTAACGGCATTTCAGACATCATTACAACAGTCAAACATGGAGGTGGTAGTGTGATGTGTAGAGCTGCTTTGATGCTTAAAGACTTGGATGACTTGCTATAATGGATAGAAACTATGATTTTGCTCACTAGCAGAAAATCCTGAAGGAGAATATCCGGACATCAGTTTGCGACCTTGAGTTGAAGCACACTTAGGTTATGGAGAGGGACAATGCTCCAAAACACACCTGCAAGTCCACATCTGAATAGCTCAAAATAACAAAATAAGGTTTTCGAGTGGTCTAGGCAGAGTCTACACTTAGATCCAGTTGAGATGCTGTGGCATGACCTTAAGCAGGTCGATCATGCTTAAAAGCACTCCAGTGAGCCTGGCTTTAAACAGTTCTCCAAAGGTGAGTGGTCCACAATTCCCCCAAAGCGATCTAAAAGTCATTGCCAGTTAATAGTAATTGTGACACCAAGGGTGGCACAACCATTTAACAGGTTTAGGGGGCGTTACCTCTCAAAGAGAAAGGTTGGTTTTGGATGGCTTTTATCTTTTAATAAATGACATCATGCATTTTGTATTTTTTGAGGTTATCTCTGTCTGATATTTCTATTAGTGTTTTTGATCCGAAACATTTAATTATGACAAATACCTTTCCACTGCACTGTACCTCAAGGAACCTGCTAAGTATTTGTCACATTTATGTATTGAATTATTTTATATGTGACATAGTCATCCAAAATTGCCTTTGGCCAATAGAAGCCTAATCGGTGCATCCTTATCTAAAGAAATAAGCACATTTATTGTTTCAATGTAAGTGAGGGTCTTTATAACGTTAATAAAACAGCTTTGCCGAGTCAAAAATAATGTTTAGTCCAACAAAGAACGTAAAAGAGTGCAACTAATTGTTGCTCTGTATGATCTGGAATACAGAAGAAGCAGCATGCATGACAAAAATAAACAAAAACATTTTCAGCGTTTTCAACACCCAATCCAGAGATCAGTGCTCCCGCAAGTGAGTCTTTCATCATGAGCTCACATCTTCTTCAGTTGGCACAATTTTCACTTCCAGAATTGGACCTTCTGGTGTTATTACCCAATGCACAAAAGCACACGAAGCTTATTTCTGACTAAACCCAGCAGAAAAAAACTGTTTGGAGCCCAGAGAGAAAAGAAAAATCTCTTTTGTAATGTTTGTCAAATGCACATTGTATTTTAGGCAAGTATCAAGGGTTTTATGGTCCTGGGAGTGTACAATTTACATTACTGCAAAACACTTCAGAATATCATGACATTTTCAGGGCTCAAATGTATTCAGCAAAGTCAAAGCTTCAAGTGTTTATGAATGGAAAATGGCAAAACTTATAAGGCAATGTCAAACCAAAACAGCACTTTCCAATCACAAAAAGACAAAGAGGATATCTACCAGTAAACTCCTCCAAATGTTACAGAACAACACAAATAAAACTGTTTATCTCCACAGAGCACTGAACTGCAGAATCACCACAGCAGCGTGAGTTTACTGTAGCTCGGCAGCTCTGTTTATAGCAACACATAGCTGTGTAAGCGCGTGTATATGTGTATTTTCGTACTTTTGTCAGCCGTGTGTGCTTGATTACAGCTAAGACCTGATCAAACAGCACACATGAAAGAGTCAACAGCTCTCCCAGCATTGAAACAACACAGTTGCAAACAAATGTAAATAAATTCTACGTATAGACAAGCATACACTGACCTTTTGTCAAACAGTTACCACTCACGACTTGGGCGTTCTCGCCTTGGTGTACTTACATCGCCATTTCAAACTGATCCAACCACTTCTTCTTCAGCTCTCTGGTCTTAAAGAAGAACTCGAAGCCTGTATGTCCCTGCTGATGCGTCACATAGAAGCCGTAGCACCACTGTGGATATCAAGAAGAAGGCAAAATAGAAGTAAAACCTTCTGAAGCCTCATATGCATGAGTTAGAATAATTGCCATGACCTAATAATTATTATTAATGAATAATCATTATCGTGGTTGATTTTGTTTTTTTATCTTCCATCCGTGTTTCAGTTGTGTGACACAGCAGGTTGGTCTGGAATTGTTGTAGGTCTAATTTTCAACCTTTTTCAAATGTCAGAGAAAAGGTGCAACTTGTGATGCATCCGTTAAAGGCACTAAATAAAGATTAATATGAAGAACTGATTTTTTTTTTTTTCCTAGCACTTCAAGTGAGCGAAGAAATCATCTGGTGATCAGAAATTTCAGCTTAACTGGGTATTCAGAACATATTCGGTTTGAAAGTTTTAACTAAAGAAAAAAAAGAGCTTCCAAACCCGTGGTTCACACTGTTAAGAAGTGGACTGAGGAATCAAAGCAGACGCTACAGGCCTGCTTTGAATGCACAGACTGGACTGTTTTTGAAACTTCAGCCACGGACTTAAACCAACTAACTGATGTGGTGACATCATACATCAGTTTCTGTGAGGACATGTGTGTGTAGACCAAGACATTCGGCACCTTTGGGAACAACAAGCCATGGTTTACTCCACATCTCAGGGACCTGCGCAGGGATAAGGAAGAAGCTCACAGCAGTGGAGATTGGGCGCGGTACAGGCAGGCCAGGAACATACTAACAAAGGAGATCAAAGCAGCCAAGAGAAGTTACAGTGAGAAGCTGAAGAACAGCCTTTCTACTGGTGATGCTTCGGCTGTATGGACCGGTCTGAGAAACCTGACTGCCCATAGGAGCCCCCCCACCCATCCTGAACAGAATCCTCGCCTGGCCAACCTTCTGAATGGCTTCTACTGCAGACATGACAGGAAGCCGTTCACACCTCAAACCATCTCCTCCACATCCCATTCAGGAACAAATTCGACCCATAAAACAACCAACCCCCTACCTTCAGATCCTCTGCCTGCACTAAAGATCTCCGAGGAAGATGTAAATAGGCCCCTTCAGCGGACGCCCTGCAGTTTGCTTACCGAGCAAACAGGTCGGCAGATGATGCTGTCAACTTAGGTCTACACTTCATTCTGCAACACCTCAATCGTCCAGGGACGTACGCCAGGATCCTGTTTGTAGACTTCAGCTCGGCCTTCAACACCATCATACCAGACATCCTCCACCAGAAGCTCACCCAGCTCAACGTCCCAGCCTCCACCTGTCAGTGGATCAACAGCTTCCTGACAGACCGACAGCAGCAGGTGAGACTGGGGAGCATCTTCTCCCGAACCAGATCAATAAGTACTGGTGCCCCACAGGGGTGTGTTCTATCCCCACTCCTCTTTTCCCTGTACACAAATGACTGCACCTCATCGGACTCGTCCGTGAAACTCCTGAAGTTTGCAGACGACACCACTGTCATTGGTCTGATCCAGGAGGGTGATGAGTCTGCATACAGACAGGAGGTGGATCAGCTGGTACACTGGTGTAGTCAGAACTACCTGGAACTCAACCCACTCAAGACTGTGGAAATGGTGGTGGACTTTCGGAGAACACCACCTCCATACACCCCCCTCACCATCCTCAACAACACTGTGTCAGCTGTGAACCACTTCAGGTTCCTAGGAACCACCATCTCCAAGGACCTGAGATGGTGTTCACACATAGACACTGTTCGAAAGAAGGCCCAGCAGAGACTGTACTTCCTGAGGCAACTTGAGATGTTCAACCTTCCACAGGAGCTGCTTGTCATCTTCTACACTGCCATCATACAGTCTGTCCTGTCTTCATCCATCTCAGTGTGGTTTGGTTCATCCACAAAACAGGACAGGTCCAGACTGCAACGAATAATCAGGTCTGCAGAGAATAATCAGGGCTGACCTTCCCTCCATCCAGGAATTATACAGGTCTAGGGTCAGGAAAAGAGCTGCTAAAATCTCTGCAGACCCCACACACCCTGCACATAAACTGTTTAGAGTTCTGCCTTCAGGCCGACGCTACAGAGCACTGTTAACTAAAACCAGCCGCCACAGAGACAGTTTCTTCCCCCGGGCTGTTTCTCTGATGAACATTTAATAGAGTACCAAATAACCTCATACTGAAGTCGCAATTCCACCTTGTATATGTGTATATTGTATATATCTATTTAAGGACATAAAGATATATGCAGAATATATCTTATAACGTCAAAAAAAGAAAAAGAAACCCAGAGAGCAAAGTGTACCGGAGCTTATTCCTTGGTTGTTGTATGTACGAACTTGGCAATAAAGCTGATTCTGATTCTGATTCTGAAAAAGAAGTTTGCTATTTTTAGTATCAGTGACTTGTGGAGAAGTCAGTGGAAAGTCAAACTGCAACAAGGAGTAAGACTTTCTGCTGATATATATATATATATTATCCTCTCAATAAAAATTTCGTCTAGAATTAGAAGCTATTCCTGTCAGTACGTTACCTCATGTGTATTTTAATCATTCAATCCCACTGATGGGCAGATTCATTTTTCTTGAATTCTATAGCTAAATAGAAACATGATTATTATTACCATTCTAAAGTTGAAGAATTTAATAAATAATTAATACCATTAATAAAATATTCAGTAATCTCCAAAAATGTGAATCACTCTAAGCCAACCTTAAAGTTGTAACCATGCCAGGTATCCAGTTCTAATGATGACAAGGCAGGCATAGAGGGCGAATAAGTGGCGTCTCTCTGACATAACGCTGTCAGCAATCCTCCCTGGTTTTAGTGCCAATGAGGTCACCAGCTGCACAGATCAAGGTAAACATGCTGGCAGCTGAATTCTTTCAACATCAACAGAGCTGCAACTCCAATATGAGTTTAACCAGAGTTCAGCTTAAAGAGCACTGAAGGGTTCAGGTTGTAAAAATGCAGCTTTAGTGGACCGAAATTCCTTTTAAATTTATAAATTCATAACTACTGCCTCTAAACTTAATCCATGTCAATGATTTAGACTCTATGTTACAAGAGTATTACAGTTATTAAGATAAATGGGAGCGTAAAATATGAGAAGGATTTCTTAGACATTTTAGAAAATGATTTCTTTAACCTGTTGACCGCTAAGTAGTTCAACTGCAGCACGTTAGATTTATCAATTTTTAAATCAATGTCCTTGCTTTAGCTAACAATCTGCTTCTGCTGGTTGTGTCATGTTCAGTAATGAGAAAAGTTGTTGAGTTTGCCCAACAGTGATTAGGCTGACCTGCAAAGTCCTAAGTTTTTAAGAGCTCTGCTGGGTCTTAAATCATTGATGACTGTGTGGGTTCAGTTCAGCAGAACCGCTTTTAAATGTTGAAGTTTTATTTAGTAGAAAATGGTGCATAGAGATAAGCAGTCTTAAAAGAGTACACAAATTCATCATCTGATTTTAGCATCTCGGTCCTGCAGAGTACGCTTTCAGGCGCTGGTTAAAATTAAGCCCAAACATCTCTACATGTACTGTTGTCTTGCTTTGTGCAACTGAAAGGAAATGTATAACAGATTTAGTTGTATGTTGAAAAGGGCTTGAAACAAAATTTATATTTAAAAATACTTGAAAAAAATATTTGAAAATTCTGGCAACTAAAAAATATTTGAAAATACTGGCAACTAAAAAAAAAACACATAAAAATGAATTATCCTGAAAAGCACATCAAGGCAATGACATGTTAAATACCGATCACTGTATTGCACAAACCCCACACCGACACACATCTCACAATGGCTCAGTAGAGTAAATGATGATGATAATAGGCTCCCTTTCATGAAAACCACATCATATTTAAGCGAGCTGTCGCTTTCATGTTAGCAATCAGCACCAGAGTGAGAAGACGCCATCTGTGGGCATCCATCAACACAACATCAGCAAGTCTCTTACACTGCAATATGGCCTGAATATGCTTCTGAAAGGGAAAAAGCTAAAGTTGGTTAAAAAAAAACAATGAGCGGTGGCTTGCAACTCCTTCAGCTTTTTTACATTTTGTCACAATACAATGACAGACTTCATTTCTGTTTTATTATTTTTTGGGTCTGGCTTCTGATCTTTATTGTTTATGTTCTCCAGGTTGCACATTAATGTTCATGGTGCATTTTTAGTTCTGTTATTTCAGTAAGAGATTTCCTTTGGTTAGATTGGTTCCACTCTCATCCATTGCCACCAATTATCAGCTTCATTCAGTCCACCTACGTCAATACCAATCAGTCTCCCTGTCTCACCTTGCACAAGAGCAAACCTGTTCATCCATCTAAACTAGCTAGCAGTACAAGGGAAGGATTAATCTGAGAGGCAGCCAAGAGGCCCATGGTAACTATGGTGGACCTGCAGAGATCCACCACTCATTTGGAAAAACAGTAAAACTATTAGTGCCCTTCACAAAGCTTGCCTTTATGGAAGATTAGCAAAAATAAAGAAAGCCTAAAGATGTCCCCTTTGACGTTTGCCACAAGCCATAAATGCGGCGTAGCAAGCATGTGATAGAAGGTGCTGAACCACGGGGCTTACACACAAACACTTTGTGAGGGGGAATACTAAAACTATAGATCTTCCTGAATATGCCAACCCCACCGTGAATGATGGTGGTGGCAGCATCATGGTGGGAAAGCTTTTCTTCAGCAGAGACAGGGAAACTCCTCGCAGTGGTTGGGAAGATGGATGGAGCTAAATACAGGTCAATCCTGGAAGAAAATGCTGCAAAAGACTTGAGCTGGTCTCAAGGTTCACTTTCCAGCAGGTCAATGACTCTAAACATATAGCAAGAGCAACAATGGAATAGCTTAGATCATGGGTGTCCAAAGCGTGCTCCAAAGGCCATTTGTGTAATCTTAAAATGGAAAATGTTTTGGTCCATCACATAAAATCACAATAAATACATTGAAGTTTATGCTTGTGACATGACAAAATGCAAAAATGTTGGAGGGGGATGAATACTTTAGATTGCTCCTAAACCAGGATTTTTCTCAATAGAGAAAGTGTCAAGAACAGGTAAGAAGTTAACTCTTCACTGACTATATGAATGCTCAACTTCAAACACAAGACAAAATTCATGGTAAACCTTATTTACCTGTATGACCCCCTCTCTTTTCCAATGGTTATGGTCAATCTGACAAAGAGAGAGGTATCCCAATCGTTGTGGTTTTTAGTATAACAATGGCCATCAGTGGGCTCTAGATGGACAAACTGTCTACTTTTAAGGCTAGGCTTAAAACTTTCCTTTTTGATAAAACTTATAGTTAGAGTGGCTTAGGTTATCCTGAGCTATCTCTGTAGTTATGCTGTAGTTAGGCTGCTGGAGGACATAATGACCACTTTCACCCTCTTCGCTACATTCTCACACTACTCTTCAATTTTGCATTATTTGCTGTTATTTCACTTTTAACTTTGTTCTCTCTTTTTCTTTTCTAAAAGCACACCGGGCCTGACTCTGTTCTACCTGTAACACCTTTTGGGGAGGGGCATCGTCCGATTTTCTGCTAAAAACTTATGCTCACCCTTCTACCGGATCCACATTCCCCTGTTTTCATGTTTAACCCTTTCTCTCTCCAAATAGCTACGGACTGAGCTTTAACGAAACTAACTCTATGTGCTTCTTCAGACTCAACTTGAAAACGGCTCAGAGTTTATCTTTCTTTTTTTCTGGTGAAACGTAAAGGAGCTAAAACATTAACATTCCCTTTTCCTTTCCCCATAAAAGTACCCCTGGATCAGTGTTCTTTGTTCTTTTTGTGCTCTACTCTGTTCTTCTCCCCCCCAGTCGGTCGTGGCAGATGGCCGCTCAACGAGCCTGGTTCTGCTGGGGGTTTTTCTCCTTTTAAAAAGGGATTTTTTTCCTCCCACTGTGCACATCAGTAGTAGGGGGTTGCTGCAAAGTCAACGCATGATGTCTACGTCTCTACAGCTCATCCGGGGGGAAAGGGAAGCTGAAGCATGTGGATGCAATCTGCGGGTTTTTCCTTAGATAGAAAAATTTTTTATCCAATTTGAAAATAAAGAATCGACTAATGTTAAATGATTTGGAAAAGTAAGGAAAGTCCCGACTTTTGTGAAGTGCCTTGAGACGACATGTATTGTGAATTGGCGCTATATAAATAAACTGAATTGAATTGAATTTTTTCATCCAACTGACCTTTTTGTTTTCTCTGTCAGATGTAGGATTGTTTGTAACTTTGAAGTAGTTAAGATCTAGTATGTCCTTCATCTCGTAGTTGTCTCCTCTTCGCTTGCAAATAATGGCTGCTACATCGAATAAAAATATGTGCCTATAAAACAAGAACACAGTATTTCACTTTTTTCGTAATTCAATACCTATCTTTAGTCTCATCTTTATTTGTTTTACATTTTACTCATAATTAGCTTTATCCTTAGGTTAAGTTCATTTATCCATCTTTTAACAAGCAATTTTACTGTCTAAAAATTGACTTTCTTTTTGAGGACAACAATGCTGAAGAAGACCAACCTGTCCTGTTTCCTCTTGTCAACATTGGAGACCAAGCGTACCTCCCCATCTCCTTTTGGCCGACCAAAAGTGACAAGAGGCTGATTCTGCAGACGAAATACAGAGTGCTTAACAAGAGTGCTTAACAGAGTGCTTAACAAGAGTTAAGCACTGATGTATTTTCAGAATAAATAAATAAATACAAATAACATAAATAAATATAAATACAAATAACATAAATAAGGGTATTCTCATAACTCTTCATTTTAGCATTGGCTTTAACACTACTACCTTAATCAAACAACCTGAAGCACATTGCATTCTATTTTCTGTGTTTCAATTCTTAGAAAATAAAACTGAAATTGGTCAAAATCTGAATGTCCAGGTCGACCTCAAGAAACCAATATCTGGTATTGGCCAGAAGAATCCTGATCAGTGCATCTATACGTTTTGAGAATCACATCACGCTCCATGTGATGTGACTTTGCATGGTCTGTTGGTGTTGACACTTTTGCGAAAGATTTGGACACAGTCTGTGCATAAGGCAATGCAAGTCGGACCTCTGGGATTCTGGTATCATTTGCAATGAATGCCACACCTGCAACATACATTCAGAAATGCACAAGATTATGAAGCTGCTCTACACCATTGACATATCAAATTACAGAGCCGAGAGATCTTTTCGGGTCCTCCATCATGTAAAACTACGATTCGTAAATGAAAAGTTTGATATGCATGCACGCAAGTATTGATCATCTTGTGAAAGTGGATGTTTTGGGGATTACTAGAGATCTTCACTAGCACTACAACAGATGATACCAGATTTTTTTCAGTACACTGTATGTAGAGCAATGTTGAGTTTGATGTTTCTGTGGTCTTCGGAGTATTTTTTATGCCTTAACTATGTGTGAGTTCTATATTATTTCATCAATGTGGGAGTGTGTCTGCAACTGATGGTCCAATTTTAAAGCTTTTTGATCCCTGACTCAGAACCTTCACATAAATACTCTCTGAGGTTAATTCATGTTTGATGAGGATCAGATAGTCCGTATTTTAACTAATCTTCACACACAATTTACCCATTAAAACGTAGACGATTTTGAGTTGTTTTAAAGGACCTGCATTTATTACTGAAAGTTAGACACCATACTAGGAAAATTCCAAGAGATGTGCTGATCAGAGATTTTGTGGCCAATTTCAGAACACTGATTTTCTAAAACTTGAATCTGCTAAAACAAATTTTAGCTGATACAGACAAAATAATTTTTTTCTAGATTATGAATGTCTAAAAATTAAAAGCTATGACATAAACCTGCATCTACAAAGTGTTTTCACTGAAATCATCAAATTCCAAAACTTCCAGATGCACAGCCATTTTGGAGAGGCTTTACTGTTATCAGTAAAGATTTTTTGGTTAGCTACTGGTATTTGTAAGATGTCTGTTGGATAAAAAAGGAAAATTAAACTGCTAAAATCCCCAGACCTATCATGATAAATCAATATCAGTATCTGCTGTTTCAGAATGAGGTATGGAAGAGTCCTGAACATTTATACAGGTACACTATATTGCCAAAAGTATTGGGTCACACCATCAAATCAATGACTTCTGGTGTTCCAATCACTTCCCTGGCTTCAGGTGTATAAGGTTTGGTGTGGAGAAACCTGACTGACCTGCACAGTCCTGACCTCAACCTTCATGAACACCTTTGGGATAATTCTGTTTTTCTCCTCTAACTATGAACACAGGGTCCTAAACCTTGAGGAAGATGTTTGCAGAATGGTTTACCATGTTTTCAATAGATCTCTGGTACTGGTCGATCTCCCTCAGAGTCTCATTATCTCTCTTCACTTCGTTGACATACTGAGCGAGGTCCTATGTAATACACACAATAAACACACATACTGGATTAATGTTGTGCAAGGGAATTTTAATTTTAAATGTATACATACATAAATATATATATAACTAACTCTAACTAATGCACTTTAGTAGTGCACTAATGTACTACTCTCAGCTCACCACTGCATAACAGTAAAGCTTACTGAATAACCTTTTTGGACCAAATAAGCAACTGTAAAGTCAAAGTATCTGCTATATCTGCTATATATCTCTGATTATATACCATTCAAAACAGGCACTTGCCTTCATGGCATCAAGAGCGATCGTCAGGTTGCTCTTATCAGCAGCATCATGAGTGTGTTTGACGAGTTCCTGATAGAGAGAAAGGACAGAAAAACGATAACTGACAACATCTCTCATCTGAACGTACGCACACAGATGCAATTACATGGACCAGTACATTCAAAACCAGAACCTAAAGTACTGGTTTGATAAAGACAAGGAGTGTTTTGTTTCCTTTAAAAGACTGTGCTTTTCTTCATTTACTCAGAGCAGTTAAAGAGGTAAGTTAGTTGTAGTGGTTCCTCAAACAAAATTTAAAACAGACAAGGGAGTCGCTCCTCAACTTTGGGATAAACATCCCTTGTTTAATGTTGTATTTCATGAACAACAACTCAGCTTCAATTCATAAAAAAGTCCTTGCCATACCTTAAATCTAGTCAAAACATACTTTGTGTTTTCCTTCCTACACACTGTAGGGTCTTAGTCTGCTTAACCCAGTAAACCTATCTATTGGAGCCTTCAACAATAGCTGTCGACACACTGTTTCCTATCTTGCCATTTATGCTGGAAAAATTCATGTTGAACAGGTCTCAACATAATGAAATGAGTGGAAATTTTGTGCTTCACCAGATACTGCATGTGTAGTGGCATCAAAGGTGTGAAGTTTACAGTTGGTACGTTACATTTCAATTGTTAACACAAGTCTCTTTTGTTTAACTGACCATCTGGGAATGAAACTTCAATGTTTTATAAGTGCCCCATGATATAGATGGAACATGAGAACTTTAGTGCTTTCATCATGTGGAAAAAACACATTTGTGGCTACCTGACTTACCTGGTGATTGAACTGTATATACTACAGGTTCAAAAGCATACTAAGAAACAGTTGGAGTGTTATTCATTTATGGCATCATGTCGTTCTAAGTTACTTCCTAATCCAACAATGGAAACTTCTAGATTAAAAAAAACCTGTACCAGAACCGCTAGCCAGTCTTCGAGTGACCTTAAAAATGACATGGCCAGCTGTGTGTTCAGTGACCCAAGAGAAAGGACTGTGGAAGCTGCATATTATGAGATCTAAGCTGAGTCTGCGAGAGAGACAATATAAGACCATGTTAGACAAAGGTAAGTCACTCTTTTAAGTTCTAATGTAGCAGTTCTGGTGCTGAAAACTGGCGGGTCTCTGTGGTTCCACTTTGAATTCATCCTCCCTTTTTAGTTTCCCCTCTTTGATTAAATTAAACAGTAGAACTCAGAACTACTTGGTAAAACCCCTTTGCTTAGATTTTTAGGGGATAGATCGGCTCTTGATAAATGATTTAATCAGTTAATTAGTGTTTTGAATGTTTGTGTTTTTCCCTTTATAAGAATGGAATTAGTGTAGGATCTTAGTGTTTTTTCCATTTTTTTATTATTCATTTTTGCATTTGTGAGTATATAAGTTTGATTAATAACCTCAACTTTTGATTTTAGTAATTAACTCTTGTTGATTTGTAATGTAATCTTAAGAGAAGGTGTATTTGTTTTAACTGTTTCATTGTATTTGAATTCAGAATATTTTTTCCCAGCTTGTGTTGAATAAATTATGCCTAAGTAGTGCCTGTAAAAAAAATATTTATACATTTGGCTAAATTATTTTTATTTTCTTTAATTAACACATAACAGTTGTTGGAACTATGCAAACCAGATCTGATGGAAGAGGCTCCTTTCCAGACGAAACCTCACAGCACATCCCAACATTGCCTTGTGTTGAAGCCAAGCTGTAATTTCGTAAGTGGTAGATGCTGCTTGTTAACCACACAAGCTGTTATTTTTATTTTTTTATAACAGAAAATTATTATGAAAGTTGAATCATTGTTGCGCTATTATGTACTGTGCAGGGCTATTTTATGTGAAAATATTAAAGAGTGGTGTCGCTAACTTTACTAATAACATTATGTGTAATGAAAAGACAAACAAGCCATATCCACCTCGTCTTTACCCTTCGTCTGTCTTTTCTTTTTTCCCCTCTGTCACACAGTTTCTCCTGAGGGGATGGCTAAGAACTCCCTCAAACAACACCATTTACCACGGAGGCCTTTAACCTCCAAAATGATTGAAAAACACTCTGTAGGCATTGCCCTTTTCTGCCCTGCCAGCTGTAATCTGACCTTAGATTCATATAAACCAGAGGAGACGGTGTCTTACAGTTTATTAGTAAGTAGAGAAACTGGTGCAAGTCTAAAAGGCAAGATGTCCGCTTTTATCAGAGAGAATAACAGGATGAGAGGGAGGATAAACAAAATTGATCTTCAATTTGTAGAAGTGGGAAAAATAATAATTCCTTAAATCAAAAAAATGTAATAATTTAAAAAATAATGCATAATCATTTTCAGTTGGGTGACTAACAGGAGATTTTCACCTAAAATCTTCACAGTATGACATATTTTGAGAGAAAAATTATTTTTGGTCTGCTAAATCACAATTCAAAAGTAATGCAAAAAAGTAAATTACTCATAAATGTAGTTTTGCTCCACAGGACTAAAAGGAAATTATGAAGCAAACATGTGGAGGATGTCGCCCCCTAGTGTTGACTTGCATCCTAAAACAAAAAATATTGTATCAGCTCAAAAACTTAAAGCTTCTGCTTCTTGGGTTAAATGTTAACACCTTGTATTTATGGACCATCAATCTGAGCACTATGAAGAATTTTTTGGACAAAATGATAATATGATAATGATAATATGATAATATGATAATAATTACTAGTGTTTACTAGTGTTTCTAAAATGTAGATATAGCCATATTAGTACCGGTAATATAGGAAATAATAACAACAGTCTCACAGAGAAAATATTTTTTTCAGAAAATTGATTCAATTCAACATTTAGAATTTTTAATTTACCAAAACAAAAATTAAAATACAATAATTGTTCTATTAGTAAAGATTAAAATAGATATTCATATGGTTAAACATTAAAGCAATTATCTGAAAATGGGAGATGGGTATAGTAAGAATAAAGTGTAAAACAACAGGGGATTGCTGAAAAAAGATGTCCACCATGATAATACTTTTAATTTTAAAATCAGAAACTTAAAACATCAACTGTTCAACAGACTGCCATTTTTTCCATAATCCTTATTTTAATACTTCTTCAAATCAGTGAGTGACACTGGTCTACCTGTAGCAGGAGATGGTACTTTAGAACTCTTTGCATGGGAACAACCAGCAGGTCTCTCAGTGTGAACTTCCCATTGTTGGCCCTTTTAGAGCACTCCTACAAAAATACACAACACACATTGGTGTAAGCCAATTTGCACAGTGACAAAGACTGTATATGTTTGTGGTAAAAAACGTTTTAACAGTTTTTGGTCTGGAATATGCCTATGTTTTGTTCAAGTATACATTTTTTGCTGATTTGAATATTTTGCTTCATGTAAAATCATTTATGCTTCATGTAAAATCATTTTGGTTTATTATGTTCAAGATCTGTTATTCCTGAACGAGAATAAAGCCTCAACATATGTTTGTATATGTAATGCAGAAAATACACAGTAGGGGTCAGTACAGGTTATCAATAGCATTAAATGTACAGTATGTGGAGGCATGAGGATTTTTAGAACTGTGGTCTTCACAAGTTTTACCTCAAGCTTCAGGCGAACGTCCTCTTTCTCTTTGCAGATAAGGTCTAAAACAGCAATGGCAATCTCCACCCGACTGCAGTATATCCCATAAATGAGAAGTCTACAAGTCACATTGAAAGGATGGTTTACTAAAGAGAGAAAGATACTGCTATAATGCATCCAAAACATCCTTAAAACCATCATAGCGTACAGTCATAGATTACAGTGCTTTGAAAAGCATTCATACCCACAAACATCAATGTATTTTATTGGGAGTTTATGTGATAGGACAAAACGAAGTGTAGGAAAAAGGATACCTGATCTTAAAATGTTCGTGTACATTTAGGTTCAGCTATTTTTACTCTTTCATGCCTAAATAAAATCTGATGCCACCAATTTCCTTCAGAGAGTTTCTGCAAACCCACCAAAACATGACTGTCTGTCTAAACTATCAGTCCAGCCAAGAAGGGCATTTATCAGGGAAGCAGCCAGGAGGCCCATGGTAACTCTGGAGAGGCTACAGCTGCAGCTCGGGGGGATAACTAATAGTTATCACCATGATAACTATTAGTTGTGCACTCAGAAAATCTGACTTTTTACTAAACAGTGGCTAGAAGAAAGCCATTCCAAAAGAAACCTATAAAAAGTTCAGTCCACTGCAAACAAAGAAGAATGAAGCCAGATGGTGAAACATGCTGGTGGCGGCATTATGCTGTGGGTTACTCTTCTTCAGCAGGTACAAGGAAGCTGGTAAGAGTTGATGGCAAGATGGGTGGAGCTAAATTTCCAGGAAGAACACGTGTTAGAGGCAAAAATCTTAAAACTGGAGCAGAGGTTCACCTTCCAGCAGGAAAAGAACCTAAACATACAGCTAGAGCTACAAAGGAATGCTACAGTTCAACAGATTAATGTATTAGAATGGCCAAGTCAGTGTGCAAAACCCAAATCCTTTTATGAAACTGTTTCAGTGTTTACAGATACTCTCCATCTGATCTGACTAAACTTAAATTATTTAAAAACTGGAATCAGTTTTTTGCCTTTAGATATGCAGAGATGATAGAGACAGTTACAGCTGCAACATTATGTTGCAGCTGTAACTATAAAAGTGGCTTTAGAAAAGGTTGATGGGTTGGGGGGAGATTTAACAAACACGTTTACTACACGTGTCAGATTTTATCATTAAATAAACTCGCAGTAAAAGACACGGATGTTTGTGGTATTCTAAATGTGTCTGCTATGAGTTTACACATTCTCAAAAAAGTCATAATGCAAACAACCACTGCAGTAAGAAAATATTGCAAAATAGGATCTTAAAGGAACGAACATCATTTAAATGGGTCTGAGGACATCTTTAAGTTGATAAAAGAGAAAGATTTACGCAATTCAACTAGGAAATACACCAACAAATAGAATGAAAAAACATCTAACAACAAATGATTTTCCAAGTCTTTAACAATGAAATTAATCTAACACTTTAGAACCAATAATTCAAACAAAACAACTTATCTTGTGTCAGACTTAGTACCTTTCCTTATAGCTGATGAAGATTTGGTAGAGATTAAGGGCGTTTTTGTTCAGGATGGAGTCTTGCAGATCGACCATTAGGCTCTTGTGAACTTTAACCAAATCCTGTATTGTACAAGAAAGCCATGAGCATCTGAACAGGAGAACTTTTTTTCTTCATGTTATGTGGATAAGAGGTGAAAATTACAATTCTACTTACAAGAATATTAACAAAAACTTTATCAATTTCAGCTTCAGAAAAGAATTTCTTCAATGGATTCAGGAAATACTAGAAAGACATGAAACAAAAACAAAAGTAAAAATATACTTTGGAACTACTGAAAAACTCCCACAATTCAAAATAATTAGATACTCCTATTGAAACCACGCAGATGTATCATTTCATAAATGACAATAGTGTGAAAGAGAGGTGAAATGTTAACTGGGAATTTCCTCTCTGTTTCATGCTGAATAATCTTCATGTAACCAGATCAGGATGTATGAGACATTGAGATCATAATCATTTTTACTTCTGACATACAGCAAGTCAACAACAGTTGTTTTAATGTGGGATATAAATATACCACCTTGAAGGGTATTTATCTGACATATCAAATTTTATTTATCACCTAATGTGTAATAAATAAAATTAGAAGATTGCACAGAAAATGAGTTCAGCACCTTCTCAATGGACTCCAGTGTCTCTGTGTATCGCTCTTCTGTCTGTTTAATCTCTGAAAGGCAGCAGCTACGCACATCAACCTCCACCTGCTTCTACAAATACACATAAACAAGAGGAAATGCTGTTTGAAGGTCACCATCTGATAGGGAAACATCAATTTCTTTAGGGTTATCAAAGGCAAGAAACTTGCAGGAAACAAGCTTGCAAGTGACAAAACAATCCTATAAACAGGTGTTATGCATATGCAGCCATTTTTTGGTTTTTGATGGTTTTCACGTTTTGGCACGTTACAGCCACACACTTCAATATATGTTGGGAGGGTTGGGTATGAGACAGACCAACACAGAGTTTGAATTTTTATAAAATGGAAGGAGAGTATCTAAGCAGCTAGGAATCGACCTCAACAACAGCCCTGGTTAGAGAAGTAGGACCTTTTGGATTTACCCTGAACTTAGGGTGGAACTTTTTATTGAGAGGTAGTTAAACATTTCTTATGGGTTGAGTATCATTTTGTTTCGGTCATCTCCCAGTTTATCCTCCTCTGCAATTTTCTGTTAACTTTAAATGAATATCACAATGTTTTACAAAGTTTGATTTAAAATACAATGATAAAATCTACCAATGTTAGTGAAAATATTTAATTAAAGACAGCATGGACCTCCGCTTTCAACATTTCCATGGATCCTTAGAGAGAAATGTACACGCTCATCAAAGCCTTCTTAAGAGAATTTTATCAATCAAGTAGAAATACAGTGCGTTGCGAAAGTACTCTGCCCCCTTGAACTGCTCAACCTCTTGCCACATTTCAGGCTTCAAACATAAAGATATAAAATTGTAATTTTGTGTGAAGAATCAACAAGTGGGACACAATCATGAAGTGGAATGAAATTTATTGAATGTGTCAAACTTTTTTAACAAATAAAAAACTGAAAAGTGGGGCGTGCAAATTATTCGGCCCCTTTCTTTCAGTCAGCAAACTCACTCCCGAATTCGTGAGGATCTCTGAATGATCCAATGTTTTCCCAAAATGACTGATATTGATAAATAGAATCCACCTGTGTGTAATCAAGTCTCCGTTAAATGCACCTGCTCTGTGATAAGTCTCAGGGGTTTGTTAAAAGCGCAGAGAGCATCATGAAGACCAAGGAACACCCAGGCAGGTCCGAGATACTGTTGTGGAGAAGTTTTTAAAGCCGGATTTGGATGCAAAAAGTTCCCAACTTTAAAACATCCCAAAGGGCACTGTGCAAGCAATCATATTGAAATGGAGGGGAATATCAGACCCTGCAAATCTACCAACCGGCCGTCCCTCTAACTTTCATCTCGAACAAGGAGAAGTCTGATCAGAAATGCAGCCAAGAGGCCCATGATCACTCTGGATGAACTCCAGAGATCTACAGCTGAGGGGGGGAGAGTGTCCATAGGGACAACAAACAGTCGTAAACTGCACAAATCTGGCCTTTATGGAAGAGTGGCAAGAAGAAAAACCATTTCTAAAGATATCCATAAAAAGTCTCGTTTAAAAGTTTGCCACAAGCCACCGGGGGAAACACCCAAAAATGTGGAAGAAGGTGCTCTGGTCAGATAAACCAAAATCGAACTTTGGGGCCACAATGCAAAAAGATATTTTGGCGTAAAAGCAACCACCCCTCATCCCCCTAAACACACCATCCCCCATGTCAAACATGGTGGTGGCGCATCATGGTTTTGGGCCTGCTTTCGTCACGGGGGCAGGAAGATGGTAAAAATTGAGGGGAAATGGAGGGGGCCAAAATACAGGACCATTCTGGAAAAAAACCTTTTGGAGTCTGCAAGAGCCTGATACTGGGACGGAGATTTATCTTCCAACAAGACAATGACCCCAAACATAAAAGCCAAATCTACAGGGAAATGGTTCACAAATAAACGGATCCAGGGTTGGAAGGGCCCAAAGAGAAGTCCAGACCTGAACCCAATGGAGAATCTGGGGAAAGAGCTGAAGACGGGTTTTTCACGAACGCTCTCCTCAACCCTTTTGAGCTCAAGCTGTTTTGCAAGGAAAATGGCAAGAATTTCAGTTTCTCGATGTGCAAAACTGATAGAGACATAACCCAAGCGACTTGCAGCTGTAATTGCAGCAAAGGGTGGCGCTAGAAAGTATTAACGCAAGGGTGCCGAATAATATTGCACGCCCCACTTTTCAGTTTTTTATTTGTTAAAAAAGTTTGACACATCCAATAAATTTCATTCCACTTCACGATTGTGTCCCACTTGTTGATTCTTCAAAAAAATTAGAATTTTATATCTTTATCTCTGAAGCCTGAAATGTGGCAAGAGGTTGAAAAGTTCAAGGGGGCCGAATACTTTCGCAACGCACTGTATTTTTCACTGTTTTTGTTTTAAGATGCGGATCAAAGCAATCACAGAATTGTTGATCATTCATGGATCTTAAGTTAAATTATTGAAATTACAAACTTCTTCTGAGTTAAAATTGGTATTAATTAAACTTCAGAGCTTCGTCACAAGGAAATTGTCACAAATGATGTGTTTAGATAGACAACTGTAATACTGTAACTGTAATTTTTTCTTTTCTTGCCAGGGGTATACCACTACCATAACCGCCATGAAACAATATGTGATTAATTATGTATTAATCTGGTTTTACAGTTTTTAATAGAATTCTGGACTTTTCTCTTGCAGTGGTTAGGGATTTGGGTCCCCAGATCGCAGCAGCACTCCTGCAGGAGGAGGACCTGCTAACCGTTAGGGGCCATAATCTATGTAAACGGTCCGAGTTTCAAACCCTCAGCCCATACACACACAAAACACAGAATGCAGCCCCTGCAGTTTAACAGCCTCCAGGAAGTTAAGTTCTGGTGAAAAAACAAAAAGATCTGATATTGGTAATGCACATTAACTGGTGGTAAACCACTAGCCCTTTAAAGATTTCAGTACTTAAAGTTACTGTAATGTTGATGTACTAGATACACTAGATAGTGATACACCTGGTAAGAAATTGTAGTTTCATGTTGCCAGTAATTTTTGGTGCGTGCATGTGTGTGTCTGACTCATTGTGGTACCAGTGGTGCATGCTGTTCTGTCCTCATAAGGTCTGCATAGATCTCTCCGCCCGCATACTCCTCTTCCAGCCCGTATACCGCTGCATACAAGTCATCTTCGTCCTCAGGAGCATTCTCACTATCGCACACATGTATGCAAAATCATTAGAAGTCAAAATCATGCAAACCATCTGTCACAAGTTAGGTACCTTATTGCACTAACCAAAATGTATGTTAAATGTAAAGAACAAGCTTATAAAATTTAACAGAGGTTTCTTTTCATAAAAAAAGGTTTGTTGGCTATCATTGCTTCTCATCATACCCACATGCGGTTATGAAAGAATGAAATTCTTTAACATGTCAGCCCATGACTCAAATAACACTGATCTGTAACACTGATGTTGCAAAAAACAAATACAAACATAGTAGCTGCCCCATATGTTCTCAGAGGTGTATTTGTTTTTATCAATCACACTAACAACAGCTCTCATCCAGAATCTTAATGTGGGTGGTACAACGGCACTCAGCAAAAACATCCCAAATTACTCATTTGTTTTCTCTAACAGTAAGAGCCAAGGCTTTTACCAAAACATGTGGGTGTCTGCAGCCCCCTGGAGATCCTGGATGGTGAGTTTTTAAAACCGGCATTTCGTTTGAATGAAATAATTACACTCTATCAACACCACTAAAGGGCCCACAGAGAGGAGCCTCATACATACTCAATCAAGTCTTCCAGGTTGTTGTAAATCTCCTCGTTTTTCAGGCTCTCCTCCATTGGAAACGGTCTGGAAAGGACGGTAAAGCAGCAGAACTTCAGTCATTCAACAAAAAAATAGAAGCAAAAGTGACTTTTTTTATCTCTAAATATACCAAAACATTAGAACAAACAGATGTGCTTTCATAAAACATGAACAGGAGCTGAATTGGTCAAACCTAAATTCAACACATTTCGGTTTTATTAGTCTTTCTATGTTACCAATCAGCGTGAAAACGCAGCTCTTAGTGGTTGTGTTTTTGTTTTTTACTCTTAATTAAAGGTTGAATAAATATATTGATTGCTAAGAAAAACAGGGGTTTTTATGTCATTTCTTGTAATGAAATAAATGGAAATTTGGTGGGTGACTTGTGGCTGTAATTTTGGCTGCAGTGTCAGTAAAGAGGAAAGGTGGAGGTGGAGGTGAATTCAAATAAAACAGAAGTGCAAGCAAAAGCACTTACAAATACATATTTATATATACATAAAATGTATGTTTGAAGACTTACTTGAATCCTCCTTGCTGAGCAACTGCTGTATGAGAGAGTTTTGACAGTGTGTCCATGACCTGGTGAAACAAAATTGCATGATCATATTTCTAAATGACGTAGTGTGAATAGATTTTATTTTTATCATGTTATCATAGTTTTTATTCTTTGCGTAAATAATACTAAAGAATTATTACACGTTTAGTACCTTAAACTCAAAGAGATGTAATAATAAGATGATGAAACATTGCTTGCAACCTGTTTTACAAAAAGATGTTCACTAGTAATTGTCCCAAGTCCAAGTCAGGTCTTAAGTCTTTCACCCCAAGTCTAAATCAAGTCTCTTTTCCAGTTGACTGAAAAAAAAAATTTCATCAAATGCATGTTATCACTGCATTGCTGTTGGTTAGGAATTCAATCATTTGCTGTTTTTTCTTGGACTTAATTTGACACATCAACATTTAACAATTACCTTTTAGTCATTTAATATTTGCCAACAATTATCTTTTAATGTTCTAACATTTACATCAGCATGTAAAAAATATCTATAGACCATTTTATATTATCTCAAAAGATGATAAAGTGCTATAATTATCCCATTATAAATATAAATAGGCGTTTATGCTCAGAGAACAGTACTAGAAAGACTAAAAATTTGTTCATTTTCAAACTCTGTGTGAACAAACAAAGTACCCTTAAGTTTGTCTTTGCTATCATTTAGTTAATACCTACATTATTTGTGTGTTCATATTGTCCACTTATTTACTTTATACTGTGCTATAGGTTTTTGATGTTTTTTTTTATAATATTGGGTAAGCATGTTCTAAAACTACATTTAAAATCTAAATTGGAAATATCTTGAAATATAAGCTATAAATTACAGCACAATGAGATAGCTGTTGTATGTGCAAAATCCCAGCTGAGCTGAGACACTGGGCAGGAACATATGGCAGAGAGAACTGCAAGTAAAAAGACCTAATCTGATATACTGAGAGGTAACACACCAAGATCCAGACCACAGTAAGGTATTGTGCTTCTTCTAATAACATTTTTGTCCAGAGGTGACAAACTGGCCTGCCCAAGTTGTGTCAAAATTTTTAATCCCTCTTTATTTTTTTCTGTTATCAAACTCATCTAGTTATTAGTTATCAAAGCTCAAAATTAGGATGTTTGCCCTTTGTTTAAACTGCAGAGAAAGCTAAACAAAATGTTAATTAAAAGGTAAACTTTAGATAATATCATGAACATCCATTTCTCATTCTAAAACCAACTGCTTCTTAGGACTAAGTAAAATTTGTTTTCGTTGTTCATTAAACTTTTTTTCAGTTTTTGTGCTTTGTTTTACTTAAATATATATAATATATATGTATAATTAAGAAATAGACAGTGTGATTATTAATAAACATAATATTTTGCTTACATCTACTTAATTTGATCTGTGCTATACCTTAATGATAAAAAAAAAACAAAATCTCCTTTTTCCTTTAGATTGACTGATTTCTGAAACTTTTAAATAGTTTAAAAGTCCTACAGATATGAACAGTTGCATATTTATGAATTGGTTTTGCTTTATAATCTGTTTTTTGTTTAAGTGGACAACAAGCTTGAAATACTGGCTTGAAGAATCTGTACCAGCTGAAATGTGTGAAGAATTAGTTTAGGTATTTCCTTGCAGACATAGGGCAAATATCTCCATGGTTTCTCAAATAACTTGTAAATAAATGTTCTTTAGCATTACTGGTGCCTGTTAGGATGTGACATTTTGGACTTTTGTTTTTGGTTTTGTTTACTTTTAGCTAGATGTTTCTTGTTTGTGTTTTGTATTCATGTTATTTATGGTTTTCTGACAGTTTTGGTTTTCTTCTGCCCCCAGTGTGTTCTCCTCTCGCTCCTAGTTCCCTTGGCGTTGTTTTCCTGTTTTCTCTGTTCCTTGCGGCTCTATTATTTATTAGTTATTTTCATGTTACTATTACTGCCTCTCGTCAATTGGTTTTCCTCTTTTAGTTATTTATTTTTTACTCGGTTCTAGTTCCGCTTTGATTCATCCAGTTCCTTTTAGCCTTGTTCTCTAGTTTATCTTTGTTCTCCAGTCCCTCCTTTAAAGGTTTGGCTTAGTTATTGTGTTACTTTATTCATGAGTCCTCATAGGCTCTCGTTTCCCTCCTCTGCTTCGTTCTCAGTTTTCTGTTTCTTTCAGTGTTGGTTTAGGTGGTTGTTGTTTACGGTTTGTAGTCATGGTTTCCTTATGGTTTCTATTTTGTTAAGTTCTTAGGTTGTTGTGTTCCCTCCAGTTTCACAGTTTCCCTAGTTCATGTTTATTCTTGATTCTTATGCCTTGAGAACTTATCTTGGTCTATAGTCATTTAGACCTTTTCCTCTAGCTTTATTTTTCTATAGGTTCACCTGTTCCTTCTGACTCCCTGCCTCTTGTCACACCTGTTCCATGTTACCTTTGTATTCCCCTTTGTATATTATTAGTCTGGTTCTGTTGTCTTTGCTGTTCCTCCCGATCACAACCCTCTGGTTATGTTCGTTCCTTGCTACGTTCCTGCAGCGTGAAGTCTAGTAAGTTTTTGGCTCTGAACTCTGATTACTTACCTGCAGTGTTTTTTTGTGACGCTTTGACGGATTTGGAATAAAGCTCAAGATTTACTTAAGATGCTGCTACCGAACTCTTGTCTGCACTTTGGTCCACCCCAAAACCACACCGTGACAGCGCATTATTAATCTATGAAGCTTCTTATGACAACTTTGGTTGTGTGCCCATCCCTTCTCTGATGTGGCCCTGGGCAACTGCCCCATTCAAAAACTGCCACTTCTGTCAGATAATGCAATGAAAACAAATATTTTTCTATCATTTATTTTACAAAAAAAATTTTTCACTGCCGGTTTTTGTTTGGTGTGGTTGTCAGACCATTAGCTATCATTATCTGTAGAAAAAAGGTAGACAATATTTTTGACTTGTGGACAAATAATCACATATCCTTCTCAAACTGTGACATTTACAATCTAAAACCTAGCCACAGAATACCTGCAACCAAATGGGTTTGGATTTAAAATATTCTTCTAGCTCTTTTATACAAACACAAAAAATCAGATACTGAAAAAGCAGGACAGTGTCACTAACAGCCCACAGAATTCGCTAAAAAGTGATTTAAAAGGTTTAAAATGAAACTGTCAGCAGTAGTTAAAATTTAATGTTGCACCTAATAGACTGACCAGATATCTTTACCATGCAAAACTGATGTTTAATCTGAGTAACTGTTTCGGTCAGTAACAAGTTAGTGTCATTATAATGTTGCTACAAATCATTTTAGGAACTGAACCACACAAGTATAGCTGCAGTCTTTACACTATAACTATTCACCAGCTTGCCATCTAACAATGCATTTGCCTTAACCATTTTGCAAAGACAGAGTTTCATGTTGAACACTTCGCCCACTGTCTTACAGTCAACCTGCCTTCATTCCCTATATAGTCAATGTGGCAACTGTATTTGAAATGACGTTGTGGTTTACTGTAAACACACAGTCGCCTCTTCTGTGAAGCACAGCACAGAGCATTCCATAAAAACATTAAGAAATCTAGAGTAAATGTCTAGAAACCAATGAAATTACAAAACGTAATTTGAAAATTGTTGAACTCGTGTAAGTCTTTGTGTAATGATTTACGGGAGACATATTAATCAACAAAAACTAAGGCGGTAGAGTTCTGCTTCATTCTGCAGAGCATTACCTGGTAGCTCATTGTTTTTTGCCAAACAATGAAAGACAACAACCAGTTTGGGATTTAGAGCCAGGCATGTCTCTCTCTCTCAGCGTAAGAGTATTATTTTACTTTATTCAAACATGAAAAAAGAATGTTAAAATTCCTTGACAATAATTTTATTGTCAATAATGTCATTCAGTGATTAAAACACTTGAAAATGGTCAATGTTTTTGTTTAGGGCTTTTTAAAATATATGCAGACATTAAATCACTGGGGAGTTATTTTGATATACACACAATCCAGTGTACAAGTTATACTTGAATGCAATGTAGAAAAGCACCTGGTGGGAAAACACCTTCTGAAGGGAGGACTCCTCTTGACAGACACCAGGTGTGTCTGCTCCCATGTCTGCTGCTAACGAGACTCCGACAGCATTTGGGGCTGGTTGACTGCTATAGGCAGCTTTGCTTGTACTGTAGCTTATTTTTCTCTGTACCAATGATGTTTACTTTCAAATTCAGGGTAGAGCGAGTTGAAAAATGCTGAGCTAAAGCTTACGCTCCGTCTACCTTTATTATTTTCGCCAAGGTTTTATTTTTGTCCGCATTGGTTTTTTGTCTGTCTTTGCAAAATATCTCAAAAAGTTATGAACGAATTTGGATCAAATTGTCAGAAAAGGTGCATAATGGACCCCTGGGCTCTGTCGGGCCTCTGTCTTGGGGGTAGCGTGTCCCGGGGTCTTGGGTCTCTGGGTCCATGGCTGGATCTGCTCGGGAGTGGACGGCTGCCGGCGGGGCCTGTGGGCTCGTCGCTGCGGTTCCCTGGGGCTTCTGCACTGCTCTTCTCTGGGGGGGTTGCGGTAGTCCCGGCGGTGGTTCTCCTGGGGTTCCTGTGCCTTGGGGGGCCTTTGGATGTCTGTTGCTCGGATCTCCTCAGTGTCCGCCCGGGGACCACGGGAAAGGTCGGTGGGTCCTCACACTCGCTATTGCTTATTTCTGTGGAGAAACCTTGTATACAAAGCGCATCCACACAGGTGTTGATAGATACACAGATTATCTATATTGGGCTGCACTTCTCACCAAGTACATTTTACATTCATAAATACCGTGTGTTATTTTGCGTATAAGCAAGCAGGGTGTAATCTTTTATTCTATTCATCCTTCTTTCTCTCCTCCACTCTCTCCTCCTTTTTCCCCTCTTTCCCTTTTGCCCCATCTCTCTCTTTGTCAAGCTTCTGTTTTCCTTTTCATTTCAGTCTCCGTGTCCGTAACAATTGAAATATTCCCAAAGAAGTTCATAATAAAGTTTCTTTTATAAATATCAAGCAGAGCCTTAAAGCAATAGCTGTGATGCTCCGTTTGTGAAAGTAAATCTGTTGGGCAATTTCTTGGCACTCAGACAACAATTCTGAGCGCTACTCTGGTGGACAGGACACGGTAAAAAAAAAAAAAAAAAAAAGAAAAGGTGCATAATAGGACAAGGAACAGATGATTCAATATTGGTGGTTATGCGGAACCAGAATTTTTGGATCCAGAATTTTTTTTTTATCTTTATCATTGCCTGACCATTGTGTGACCACTTGGAATTCCCACATGTTTCGTCACCCTGTCCGCAGCTGACTTACAGCGGTCATTAGTCATCCTGATTATGGCTCATCAGTAGAAAAAAGCTGACATGAGTCAGTGACCCTACTGCCTTGGCGGAGGCCTGCGCTCTATGTGTGCTTTTCCATCCTCACTGTAGCTGAACGAGAAACCGTTTCCTGAATCTCAAACTCTGCTATGATTTGGTGTTACTTTTTAAAGTTGTGAGGCAAAATATCAAATTTTGCAATTCAGTTCCACACATAAACATTCTCCACACTATCAGTTAAATCAATATTAGTGAATTAAAGTCAGTTTCTCTGAGCCTTACAAATAACTAACAGAATTATCTATAGGCAGACCAAGATAAGAATTTACAAATCAATAAAGGTGTACAGTAACATCCCAAGCCATTTCTGGACAATGAAGGACTATTCTGTGGGAAGAAGTTTAGAATATACAGTTTTCATCAAACCAAGATAAAAGTTACGGATTGTGATTGTTGAAGTGACACTTGATCAATACAGCAGCTAGACAGCCACTACAGTGTGGCTTCACCTAAAGTAATTAACCAAAATAAACAACCATCCAATTCTTGTAATTGTTACAATTATAAAAAATGGCATTTTAATAAACCTAACAAATTTAAAATACAATACAAAATAAAAAGAAAACCAGAAGGAAAACCGAAGAGGTAGCCAAGTTACTTCTAAACTTCTATAGAACGAATTTAAACAATACTGAACAGTGTTCAGTACATTTTGTGTCGGTAAGCTGCCATAACCCAGCAATTATGTAGTTCACTAATATTATTTTATGGCTACATTTTTAGGTGCCTATGTTTCTCATGTACGTGAATAATGTTGAGCATATGGTTACTTTGCATGCATGGATGCAACACAGAGGTCTTCAAACCAAGGTCCTGGTGTGGTCTTCTGCTGTGGCCCATCTGCTTTAAGGTTCTGTGTGTTGTGCATTCAAAGATGGTATTCTGCATACCTTGGTTATAGCAAGTTATTTTCTTAACTACTGTTGCCTTTTCTATACTCTTAAACCAGTCGGCCCATTCTCCTCTGATCTCTAACATCAGCAGCGTATTTCGGTACCCATTGCTGAAGCCCACAGGATATTTTCTCTTATTCAAACAATTCTATTTAAACCTGAGAGTTGGTTGTGAGCGATAATTCCATTAGACCAGCAGTTTCTGAAACGGTCAGAGAAGCCTGTCTCAAATCAACAACCATGCCACGTTCAAAGTCACTTAAATGCTGGCAGCAACTTTGAAATGACACTGCCATGTGATTGGCCAACTGTGTTAACAAGCAGGTGTACCTAGTATTTATTTATTTTTTTTACTAAACTTTCATTTAACCAGATAAAAGTGATAAAAGTTGAGATCAAGACCTCTTTCACAGGGGTCTCCGGCCAAGAAAGGCAGCAGGGCATGTCATATTGGACAAGATAGATAGACAACAACAACAAAACAAACATTAGATATACACTCACACCCACTTTATTAGGTACACCTTGCTAGTACTGGGTTGGACCCCCTTTTGCCTTCAGAACTGCCTTAATTCTTCGTGGCATAGATTCAACAAAGTACTGCAAACATTCCTCAGAGAGTTTCGTCTATATTGACATGATAGCATCACACAGATGCTGCAGATTTGTTAGCTGCACATCCATGATGCGAATCTCCCGTTCCACCACATCCCAAAGGTGCTCTATTGGATTGAGATCGGGTCACTGTGGAGACCATTTGAGTCCAGTGAACTCATTGTCATGTTCAAGAAACCAGTCTGAGATGATTCGTGCTTTATGACATGGAGCGTTATCCTGCTGGAAGTAACCATCAGAAGATGGGTACACCTTGGTCATAAAGGGAAGGACATGGTCAGCAACAATACTCAGGTAGGCTGTGGCGTTGACACGATGCTCAATTGGTACTAAGGGGCCCAAAGTGTGCCAAGAAAATATCCCCCACACCATTACACCAGCACCACCAGCCTGAACCGTTGATACAAGGCAGGATGGATCCATGCTTTCATGTTGTTGATGCCAAATTCTGACCCTACCATCCGTATGTCGCCGCAGAAATCGAGACTCATCAGACCGGGCAACGTTTTTCCAATCTTCTATTGTCCAATTTTGGTGCGCCTGTGCAAATTGTGGCTTAAGTTTCCTGTTCTTAGCTGACAGGAGTGGCACCCGGTGTGGTCTTCTGCTGCTGTAGGCCATCCGCCTCAAGGTTCAACATGTTGTGCGTTCAGAGATGCTCTTCTGCATGCCTTGTTGTGACGAGTGGTTTTTGAGTTACTGTTGCCTTTCTATCAGCTTAAACCAGTCTGGCCATTCTCCTCTGACCTCTGGCATCAACAAGGCATTTGCGCCCACAGAACTGCCGCTCACTGGATATTTTCTCTTTTTCAGGCCATTCTCTGTAAACTCTAGAGATGGTAGTGCGTGAAAATCCCAGTAGATCAGCAGTTTCTGAAATACTCAGGCCAGCCCATCTGGGACCAACAACCATGACACGCTCAAAGTCACTAAAATCACCTTTCTTCCCCATTCTGATGCTCGGTTTGGACTGCAGCAGATCGTCTTGACCATGTTTACATGCCTAAATGCATTGAGTTCCTGCCATGTGATTGGCTGATTAGAAATTTGTGTTAACGAGCAGTTGGACAGGTGTACCTAATAAAGTGACCGGCGAGTGTATGTAAAGTGTGAGCAATTTGACAAACAAAGTAAAGGAATTATTGCTACAGTAACAATACAAAATTTAAAGCAGTAACAACTTAAGATTTAAAATACAGCTATTGTTCAAATGATTTCCATTACCAGTTTTCTAAGATGGAGCGGAAGGCTTTCAGTGAAACAGTTTCAGTTCAGATTGAAAGACATTCCACGCAGAGGGGGCAGAGAAACTGGAAGCTTTGTGTTCGAACTGCAGCTTCCCGCTTCAGCTCGAATACAAGGAATAAGTAGGAACCAAGCCATTCAGAGCCTTGTAAACCAGTCATCCAGTGTATATATTGCCTTACATTTAAAGAAGGCATGTCAGCTTTAGCATACAGTTCACAGTGGTGGATGGGACAGCTTCAGCCAGTGATAAATCTCAGAGCGCAGTGGTACACCGTAGTCAAGGACTGTAGGCAACTGATTGAAGCACCATATAACCCATACTCCTTCACAAATTGATTCTCTTGTTCACAGTGTTACTTCATCATTGCGTGGTGCATTAGACAATGCAGCCCCCTTGAAAAAGAAGGAAATTATTCATAGGAGCCAGGCTCCCTGGTTTAATTCAGAGCTGCATACTTTAAAGCACAATGTTAGAAAATTGGAGCGAAAATGGCGCTCTACACACCTAGAGGATTCCTACTTAATCTGGAAAAATAGCCTACTGTTGTATAAAAAGACACTTCACCAAGCTAGAACAGCTTATTTCTCATCCTTAATAGAAGAGAACAAGAATAATCCTAGGTTTCTCTTTAGTACAGTTGCTAAACTTACACAGAGTCATAGCTCTGTTGAGCCATCCATTCCCTTAGCTCTCAGCAGTCATGATTTTATGGGATTCTTCCAAAATAAAATTGATTCTATTAAGAAGAAAATATTTGACAATCTCCCAGAGATGATTACTTCATCCTCAACAAGTGAGACAACATTGGAAATAACTGTAGAACCTGATCTGTGTTTGGACTGTTTTGATCCTGTGGAGCTTCCTGAGTTATCAGAAATATTAGCTTTATCTAAACCTTCAACTTGTATGTTAGACCCAATCCCAACCAAATTATTTAAGGAAGTGTTCCCTCTGATTACCAGCCCCATTTTAGATATGATTAATTTATCCTTAGTAAATGGATATGTACCACAAGCTTTTAAGGTAGCTGTAATTAAACCTTTGCTTAAGAAACCTTCGCTTGATCGAGATGACTTAATAAATTACAGACCGATATCCAATCTTCCATTCTTATCTAAAATTCTTGAGAAAATAGTTGCTAATCAAATGTGTGAGCATTTACACAGCAATGACCTGTTTGAAGAGTTTCAGTCAGGTTTCAGAGCTCATCATAGCACTGAAACAGCTCTGCTGAAAGTCACTAATGATATTCTTATTGCCTCAGATAATGGACTTGTGTCTGTACTGGTTCTGTTAGATCTCAGTGCTGCATTTGATACAGTCGATCATAATATTCTCTTAGAAAGGCTGGAATATGCTGTAGGGATCAGGGGAACAGCGCTAGGCTGGTTTAAATCTTATTTGTCTGACAGATTCCAGTTTGTTCATGTAAATGATAAATCATCTTTAAACTCCAGGGTTAATTGTGGAGTACCACAGGGTTCAGTACTTGGGCCAATTCTCTTTACTATATATATATGCTTCCAATAGGTAAAATTATCAGGCAGCATAGAATAAATTTTCACTGTTACGCTGATGACACTCAGCTTTACTTATCCATAAATCCTGATGAGCCCAACCAGTTAGATAGACTACAAGCATGTCTTGAAGACATAAAAACTTGGATGACTTTAAATTTTCTGCTTCTAAATTCAGACAAGACAGAAGTTGTCGTCTTTGGACCGGAGTCTTTAAAAAAGAAACTGCTTAGTCAATCACTTAACCTGGATGGCATTAAATTGACCTCCGATAATAAAGTAAAAAACCTTGGTGTTATTTTTGACCAGGACATGTCATTTAAATCCCATATTAAAACATATCCCATATTAAACAGGTTTTAGGATTTCCTTCTTTCATCTCCGGAACATTGCCAAAATTAGAAAAATATCCTGTCCAGGATTGATGCTGAAAAACTAGTCCATGCATTTGTTACTTCAAGGCTGGACTATTGTAAATTCTTTACTATCAGGATGTCCACAAAATGCAGTTAAAAGCCTTCAGCTGATTCAAAAAAATGCTGCAGCAAGAGTTCTGATGAAAAAAAAAAGAGAGAATCATATTTCCCCTACTTTTAGCTTCCCTTCATTGGCTCCCTGTTAAAAATCCAGAATAGAATTTTCTCCTCCTCACATATAAAGCCCTAATGATTTAGCTCCATCATACATCAGAGAGTTGATTGTTCCATATGTTCCTAACAGAGCACTTCGTTTTCAGACTGCAGGTTTACTTGTGGTTCCTAAAGTCTCTAGAAGTAGAATGGGAGGCAGATCCTCCTTTAGTTATCTTCTTCTCCTCTCCTGTGGTGGAACCAGCTCCCAGTTTTAGTCCGTGAGGGCAGACAACACACCCTGTCTACTTTTAAGGCTAGGCTTAAAACTTTCCTTTTTGAGTAGCTTTTTATCCTAGCTTAGGCTTTTAGTTATCCTGAGCTATCTCTGTAGTTATGCTGCTATGCTGCTTAGGCTGCTGGAGGACATAATGACCACTTTCACCCTCTTCGCTACTTTCTCACACTACTCTTCAATTTTGTATTATTTGCTGTTATTTCAGCTTTAACTTTTTTCTCTCTCTCTTCTCTCTTCCTAGAAGCTACACCTGGCCTGACTCTGTGTCTACCTGTGACAACCTGTCTGGAGAGGGGCATCGTCCGAGCTTCTGCTGGCAACAACTTAATGCTCACCCTCTACCGATGATCCACATGGCCCTGTCTTTCAGTGTTTAACCCTTTCTCTCTCCTAGACATAGCTACTGACTGAGCTTTTACTGTAACTAACTCTATGTGCTCTCCTCAGACTCTAACATTGAGAACTGGCTCGGAGTTTATCTGTTCTTTCTTTCTGGGTGAAACGACTAAAGGAGCTACATCCATTAACATTTACTTTTCCTTCCCATAGAAAGTACTCCTGGATCAGTGCTTCTTGGTTCTCTTTGTGTCTCTGCTCTGTTCTCTCTAACCCCCAGTCGGTCGTGGCAGATGGCCGCTCACACTGAGCCTGGAGGAGTGAATGCTGCAAGTCACTGACTGGATGCAATCTGCTGGGTTTCCTTAGATAGACAAACTTTTTATCCAATTTGAATAAATAACAGAATCTGACTGCACTGTTCAATGATTTGGATTAATTGTAATGCATGTACCTGACTTTTGTGAAGTGCCTTGAGACGACATGCGTTGTGAATTGGCGCTATATAAATAAACTGAATTGAATTGAATTGAATTGAATTGAATTGAATTGAATATATACAAAATCTCCATCAATCAAGTAAAAATGCAGCTGTTAATAAGGTGGCTGAAAACAAAATCAGTAATTTACCGTAGAAAATTTTAATTACTTTAATTGTATTTTATCAAATTTCACAGTATACAGCTACATATGTTTTCTGTATTTAAATTTAAAACTCTTAATGCAAAAATGTGTCTAATATGCTATGCTGTGAAAATTTGCAAACGATAAAAAAACATCTTTAACTCCAGTGATCTACATTAATCATTTCATGGGTCGCTGAGTTAAAACTCAAAACATAAACGTGACAGAGGGAACACTGACAGCCACAAACACATGCAGCCTCTCCAGGAGAGGGAAGTGGTACCTTTGACTCACACCCATCCATCACACTGTGTGTGTCAGTGTGATGGTGGTGGGTGCGATGTTTCAGATATAAAAAAGCTTCAGAAGGGTGCCGCTGAAAAAAGCTTTTAAAATGGAAATTTAAAAATGTGCAAAAAGTGGGAGTGATAAGATCAGTTTACTTCCTTTTTCTTTCTTTTTTCCTCTTTTTGTCCTTTTCTTCTCAATGGAAAGGGTGCATGGCTGCCATCAAAATAAAAAATGTGTTGCACTGGAAAAAAGAAACTGACAATAAAATTCCCCAATATAGTTATCCTAAAGTCTTGTCTTAGTGCTATTATCCACATTTCCTCTAGCGCTTAGTACCAGATATTGTTGTAGAAATAGTAAAGTTTATCCCATATTACTATTATTATGACTTTTAACCATTAGTCTCTTGCATAAAAAAGTATTAAGTGTAAATAATGTACATTACTAAATGTTTTATTCAGAGGGTTTGGATTTACAAACATGATTAAAAAAACAAATGAAGACAGCTGATGGGTTGAAACTAACAGTCTGTCTAACTGCAGTTTATCTCCTCTTCCTGTGTGAATAAATGCTGTGGCTTTGGCACACACAGGTGTACTTGTAACTTTAAAGACTCTTGAGACCAGCTTGGAAACTACCTATAAAAACAGGTTATTAAAATCAGATAATATATTTTTTATACTAAACAAAATAAGTATTTTCTCTTGATGCAAGATGGTTTAAATCATCAGTATTGCTGTTTTTATGTATTTACAGGCCTAACATTACTTTTGCAATCATTTACAAGAAGAAACCAAAGACAGACTTACGTCCTACAGGTCAAAATAGGACGTGATTCAGAAAAACACTGGAAGTGCTGTTAGTTTATTAGCATTGTAGACTTCAGGTTCGAGGACAGTCTGATCATGAATGATGCAATCTTTTTTACTGCTTGATTTTAAGTCCTAAAAACAAGTTCCTCTCAGTTTGTCTGGTTAAGCCACATGTGACTTCAAATGCAAAGCCACAAGCTTAGCTGAGTTACTGTGACCTATTTAGTAAATGCATCTTCAACCCTGAGGGCAGTGTGAAAAAGGTACAACAATATTAAAAAAACAACTTTTTGTCATCTGTCGTTGTGCAACTTCCAAACACAGTGACTTTTCTTAATAACGTACAGTTCAGTAATTATTTCAGCTCTGAAGCACTCACCAGAATTTATTTCATGCAAACTTGGAGACTAATTGGAGAGGTAGAAGTCTTAAAGCAGTCCGAAGCTGCACTTATTTACCTGCACTTTAGGTGTTAGATGGTGTAGATTAGCTACTGGTATTTTCAGCTGCATTCAAAGTTTGTCTTGACTCCATAAGGTCGTGTGTTGGGCAACCTTAAAAATGTGGCATTTAATTCATACAATAAAGGCAGGTAGGTTAAATGCTACCAGTTTTGCACCTTCACTCATAAATAAGTCTGAAAATTGAACACAATTCTTTAATTTCACTTTGCTGACTTGTAACATGAGGCGACTATTTTGTCTAAAATTATCTCTCCTGACGTTAGTTGACCACATTAGTTATGTGGCTGGTGCACAAAAAAAAAAAAAATTATGAGATGAAGACAATGTGAAAGAATGAGTATCTTAAATGTGTCACTCAGGACAATGCCGTGGCTTGGTTGTCATACAGAAGAATGGAAATGTTGGTCCTCCAAAGGCTGGCCTGGCAGAGACAGTAAAATTGCAGCAAGCAAACTGAATTCAAGTCCCTTGACAATGTTCCTCTGCAGTGGTAAAACAGCAATGGAGGGTGTCGTAGTTATTGAACTACTGAATTAACAAATTTACTTCATTTTAGATCTTCATAGGCATCACAAACACCTATCACTGTCATGGGAAGAAGGGGTACAAATTTCTCTTAAAGTGACAGTAGGTCACTAAAATGAAAATATTCTAATAAGACTAAAATTAACTAAGTCCTGGATTTGGATAATTTGGGATAATTATGGAAACTGAAACTGAAAGAATAATGCTTTACAAATTATAATTCCCAAAACGAATAATAACGAATTTATTTAATATATATAAATATAATGTATTTTTTATTGAACAGTGTACAATATAATTAAAAACGTCAGTCATTTTCTACCGCTTATTCCATAGTGGGTCGCGGGGGAGCTGGTGTCTATCTCCAGCAGTCTTTGGGCGAGAGGCGGGGTACACCCTGGACAGGTCGCCAGTCCATCGCAGGGCAACACACAAACAACCATGCACACACTCATTCATACACCTTATTTAGAGAGACCAATTAACCTAACAGGCAGGTCTTTGGACTGTGGGAGGAAGCCGAGTACCCGGGGAGAACATGCAAACTCCATGCTCCATGCAAACTCCATGCAGAAAGACCCCCGGGAATCGAACCCAGGACCTTCTTGCTGCAAGGCAAACAGTGCTACCAACTGCGCCACCGTGCAGCCCCAAAATTAAAACCTTTTCTATTAATTTTGAACCACCGCAGTCTAAAAAAGACTTGTAATTCAGAATAAAGTTCCTTTATTTCAATCTTATTTATCCTCCATATTGTTGTTATTGTAAGAATTAAATTGCACTACAGTGAGAAAGCAGAGAATTTCCTATTGGTTCCCCTTTAAGATGAACAAGTTAATCTAACAAACCAATGGTCTCTCAGAACACCCGTTAAAGACATGTAGGTAATTTCCTCAAACTGTCCAAGACCAAAAACTCATTTAACATTAAAAGGCAGTGGAAGGGCTAATTTATGGCATAATAAAGTAAGAAATAAACACACATTTTTCCTCTTTACATCTCTTCTGCAGTCTTTAGCCTTCATGCTTCTGCATGTACTCATAGAAGTGGCCTGCAGTGAAGCCTTTAGTAACTCAGAGGAATGTAGGTTAGACAGCTCTCATTAGATATTCAGCAGACTAATGCTTAGTCTATGGGCACAGTTGGCACATGCTAAACGCGAGTGGATTAGACTGCCTGAGATTTACGATGATCTCTTGTGAATATTTAAAATAAGGAAGAGATTGACCACTTCTTGTTTAGCTGTACAGCACTTTTTGGGGCAAATCCAACTCAATCACCCAGTCCAACCTGCGGAAATCCATATTTCTATGTTACAGAGCAATCCTTTCCCACCACAAGCATGTCCACTTGATGGATAACCCTTGAACATGAGTAAGATTATGCAGCCCAGCTTGGATGTACTGTACATATTTGCAGGCAGCACCTCCCTTGTGGGATTATCAGCAGCCAGATTAACTAGAAGCTTCTTTAGGTCACAACACATTGAACTGAAGAAAAGAAAGTAACAGGAATGCACACAGCTCAAACTAAATTACTCAGGCGTAGTTATAAACTACATTATACCTTCTTTAAATTATATTGATGTAATCAAAAGAATTAGCAAAAGTTTAAATGTGTAAGAGTATTTCGAGCGTATATTTCTTTTAATTTTGACAATTTTGTCTTATTACTAATGAAAACCAAAAACATGAAATTTCTTCATCATTGCAATATTAGATTGGATGTAAAATTTGGTTAGATATTATATTTCAAGTGTCAGGGGTTCACAGTCTGCATATGGATAATACATTTGGCAAGATCTAAAGCTCAAAGATGGGTGGAGACATTGTGTAATGGAATAAAATGTTTTAGGAGAATGTGGGAGAACTGTAATCGATATCACAATTTTCACCAAAAGTAAATTTATGTTTTTTCCAGATATTCAACAGGCCTACTTAAGAACAACAAGAAAAAGTATTTTAATACAAAAACATTACATGATTGCTTTGTAACAGCATGCAGAATGATGAGGAAGATTGCTGTAAAAGAGTCTGGCTACTTATGGAGTGCTGTATAAAAGTATATTATGTAGAAAGTTAAGTGAAAGAAAAAACTGTGGTAGGTAAAAATGCACAAGTAACAGGGGTAACAGCAGTCTTAAAAGTATTATGAAGCAAACTGCATCCAAGAGCTTGAAAAAGATTGATAAAGCTTGAGCTACGGCTGCAGTCAGTGCTTCAAACATAGAGATATCCAGGACGTGGGCTGTTACTGCGTCATTCCTTGTGTTGAGCCACTCCTGAACCAAATTTGTCTAAAGCATCTAACTTGGGCTAAGGAGAAAAAGGACTGGACTGTTGCTTATTGGTCCAAAGTTCTCTTTTCAGATAAAAGTATTTTTTGTATTTTATTTTGAAACCATGGTCCCAGAGGCTGGAGTGGAAAAGCACAGAATATAAGCTATTGCCTTCCAGAGTGAAGTTTGCATAGTCAGTGATGATTTAGGGATCAATCTGCCCACACTCACAAAACTACCATTAACTGGTTTCATAATCTCTTCAAAATACCGCATAGAGAATCTATTTTGTATCATTAAGAAGATGAGAGACACCATACCCAACAATGTAGATGAGTTGAAGCCCACTTTTAAAGCAACCTGGGCTTCCTTAACATTCCAGCACCACCTTAGGCTGATCGCCTCCAGGCCACGATGCAATAATTAATGTATAAGGAGCCTCTATCAGGTTTTAGGTGCTTATACTTTACAGTAGATGGAAAATATTTCCAGTAGGCCAACTTTTTCTTTAGCAATATTTTCATTTCCTGACAAACTGGATTTTGGATTTTCATTAGCTGCAATCATCAAAACAGACAGAAATTATTGCTTGAAACGTATAACTCTTTGTGCAATGAATCTATATAATATGGGTTTTACTTTTTTAATTTAACCATTGAAACTTAGCTATAATAGAGATATTTATTTAGATGCACCTGTACTGCACAACCACATTACCTAAATGCCTCAAAACATTAAAAACTTTTTTTCATGACTGATTAGAGATTAATATTTAGAGCGCTCCGGATGCTCTGAGCAGAAGTGACTCATCAGAGGCACTCAGCTAAGGAAATAGTAGGAACAAAGCAGCTCGCAGTCAGCGTGGTTTCTTCAGAAGGGTATATTAGGCTTCTGAACGGTGAGCAAAAGTCAACCAATTATAGCACTCCAAACCTACTCACCTGGTTATGCAGTGTATGCACTTCCACTCTAAAACCAGTTACCACAACAACGCGACAGCCTACAGATACGCATTTATATCTTTACTCTCTCGGACACTGAATATAGTTCAAAAATCCAGATCAGTTGGTGTAATGACCAAAAATGTGATAAGAAAGTAGAGTTGTGAAATTTTATGAATTTATGAATTTTTTTATAGCAAATCTTATTTACTTGAGATGTGAAAAACATCTAAAGTCTTCAATCGGCAGTTGCAAAACAATTTTCCCTTCAGCTGAGAGACTCAAAGCTTAATTTGTATATTTAATTTACATTTACACCTGACTGTTGCACATAATCTCCTCTAAGGGTTCCTAAACAATGGGGTGAATAGAAATGTTTTCATCTATTATCTCAACTGTCTGATAAAGGTCAGCATCAAATATAAATGAAATATGACAAACTAAAAGACAACACAAAAAAAATCCAATTATTATGTATTACCATCATGATGCTTAGTACCTAAAGCTCCTTTTCATACGATACGGTCTCCAGACTGTATCGATTTATAAAAAAAATCGGTAAATACGGAAGCAAATATTTTAGGAAGATTCAGTTCAAGTCCTTTATCCTATCAGATGTTGCCAGTTAGTACAGAAAGTAAAAACGTTCTCACAATAAGTCCCAATCTAAGTCTAAAATAAAACTTTAGTCATATCTAAATTATATGTATAAAAAATCATTATTTTAGCTCATCCGCTTGGCCATTTTCTTGCATTAGGTCAAAGGGGACACTCAAATAACACATCCTAGATATGAATGAATGAAATATTCTCATTGAATACTTTGTTCTGTACAAAGTTGAATGTGCTGACAGCAAAATCACACAAAAATCATCAATGGAAATCAAATTTATTAACCAATGGAGGCCTGGATTTGGAGTCACACACAAAATTAAAGTGGAAAAACACACTACAGGCTGATCCAACGTTGATGTAATGTCCTTAAAACAAGTCAAAATGAGGCTCAGTATTGTGTGTGGCCTCCACGTGCCTGTATGACCTCCCTACAACGCCTGGGCATGCTCCTGATGAGACGGTGGATGGTCTCCTGAGGGATCTCCTCCAAGACCTGGACTAAAGCATCCGCCAACTCCTGGACAGTATGTGGTGCAACGTGACGTTGGCGGATGGAGCGAGACATGATGTCCCAGATGTGCTCAATCGGATTCAGGTCTGGGGAACGGGCGGGCCAGTCCATAGCTTCAATGTCTTCATCTTGCAGGAACTGCTGACACACTCCAGCCACATGAGGTCTAGCATTGTCCTGCATTAGGAGGAACCCAGGGCCAACCACACCAGCATATGGTCTCACAAGGGGTCTGAGGATCTCATATCGGTACCTAATGGCAGACAGGCTACCTCTGGCGAGCACATGCCGTGCGAGCACATGCCGCACGGCCCTCCAAAGAAATGCCACCCCACACCATTACTGACCCACTGCCAAACCGGTCATGCTGAAGGATGTTGCAGGCAGCAGATCGCTCTCCACGGTGTCTTCAGACTCTGTCACGTCTGTCACATGTGCTCAGTGTGAACCGGCTTTCATCTGTGAAGAGCGCAGGGCGCCAGTGGCGAATTTGCCAATCCTGGTGTTCTCTGGCAAATGCCAAGCGCCCTGCACGATGTTGGACTGTGAGCACAACCCCCATTTGTGGACGTCGGGCCCTCATACCATCCTCATGGAGTCAGTTTCTAACCGTTTGTGCAGACACATGCACATTTGCGGCCTGCTGGAGGTCATTTTGCTTGGCTCTGCCAGTGCTCCTCCTGTTCCTCCTTGCACAAAGACGGAGGTAGCGGTCCTGCTGCTGGGTTGTTGTCCTCCTACGGCCTCCTCCACGTCTCCAGGCTCTGGACACTACGCTGACAGACACAGCAAACCTTCTTGCCACAGCTCGCATTGATGTGCCATTCTGGATGAGCTGCACTACCTGAGCCACTGTGTGGGTTGTAGAGTCCGTCTCATGCTACCACGAGTGTGAAAACACCACCAACATTCAAAAGTGACCAAAACATCAGCCAGAAAGCATAGGTAGTGATTAGTGGTCTGTGGTCCCCACCTGCAGAACCACTCCTTTATTGAGTGTGTCTTGCTAATCGCCAAAGATTTCCCCCTGTTGTCTATTCCATTTGCACAACAGCATGTGAAATTGATTGTCAATCAGTGTTGCTTCCTAAGTGGACAGTTTGATTTCACAGAAGTTTGATTTACTTGGAGTTATATTGTGTTGTTTAAGTGTTCCTTTTATTTTTTGAATGTATATATATATATGTATATACATATTGTAAGATCATCTAACTGAGGAGGTGAACGTTATGGACATAAGGATATAAATAAATGATGCATAATACCTGGAGTGTGGATTTTTCTCTTGCTTTATAGGAAAATAGTTTGTCATATGGTAAAGGTTTGCATTTTTTTTTTGTATGTATGATCTATGAGAACAACCCAAAGCAGTTTTCCATATCTTTAAAATCAATTGTATTTTAAAACATTAACAAAAAAGCATATAATTCTTTGAAGATAAAGTTTTTAAAGGTCCCTTCACTCCACCCTACAATCTCTAAATGTAGGTAACGGACAAGTGAAGCCTTGCAAAATATACACAAAAAAATACAAGTAACAATACAGAACCTATTGTGTCTTCCTTCGTGTCTTCATGAATATGCTGTGGATCTCAACAGCATGTTCTCTAACTATTTATAGCGACTATGGCTGCTAAGTTACAGGAAAAAAAGTCAGTACTTATTGTATAGTAATGGCCATTTACAACTTTTCCCATTTATATTCTTAATTTACACATTTGTCTTTTAATTGCAAATTAACTTTAGAAACTGTTACTGCTGAATCTGCATGTCATTCTTTGTCTTGTAAAGCACATTGAAATGTGTAAATCGCTTGAGAGGTACTACAAGAACATAGGGAAGTTGAACTCTTCATGCTTCGGACACAGACCTGCTCAGTGATGCAGCAGCAGACAGATAGACTGATGAGTGGGTGGCTTACCTTTCCAAAATCTCTGACATCAAAAAGGTCAAAGGCTTCAAATAGGTCACTTCTCTTCATCCCAAACACATCACAGCAAGAAGACAGGAAGGTCCTGATGTTCTTCAAGCACAAGAACTAAAAAAAGAAAAAAATGACATATAGCATTAATAATTAATAATTCTGAAAGTACAGCATTTTTCTATATTCTTGCATTTATTTGAAAATGACCTTAATTCCTTCAACCTGGCTCTTTACCAGTGCCAGAACTACATTTACTCTAGACGGCTATTCGAACTGTAAATGTAAAATTCTGAGTGAATTTGGGGTCCTCATCATTTGACTCAACAGCAATTACCAGGGAAATTTTTCACTGTATACTTTACATTTAACTCACAGTTTCAGTAGCTTTATGAATAACGCTGCTTTCAAAGGTTTCCTTTTTCATTTCTATGGATGTTCTGTCCTTTTACAGGACCATCTCTGAGAAATAAAGAAAATCAACATAATCATTTACAATAAAGGTAATCTGTTTCAGCAGGACACAATATATTTTTAAACAAACCTTAAATCAGGCAGGAATTATAGTAAAAATCCTGGTTTTAGTTAGCTGTTGCACAGATTTTTATTGTTTCCTCTTACTTGGTGAGGGTGGTGTGATGACTTTCTTCATATTAACCCCACAATTAAGATGTTTGGTTTTCACAACATGAATCACAGTAATAATTAGATGACATCTTCAACTTCTTGACTCTCTTCACTCAATGTGAAAACCAATTTCCCTCTATAATTCTCTGATGTTAATCAGGTCACTAAACTTTGTGCTTACACACTTTAGTATCCTTTAGGTAGTTGCTCAAGTTCTGATGCAATAATCAGAATAAAATCCTTACATATATCGGGCATTGATATTATTTGACCCACATTTTTAGGTCACTTCTAAAAGAGGTTAGTTGCCCTGGATTTTAATCTGAGGTGTCAAAAGTAAAGGACGCTGATGACACAAATGCACACTACGCTTGTTTGTTTGTTTGTTTAAAATTTGAAAGCCTTATATAATTTTCCTTCAACTTATCAATTATGCTCTACTTTGTGCTGGTCTGTTACATAAAAATCCCCACAAAATGCATCTAAGTTTGTGAGTGTAGCATGAAAACATGTGAAAAAGGGCAGGATTATTTTTTGCAGGACACCATAAATACTGGAACACCGTCACTGAAGTGTATCTTCAGTTTCTTGGTGAAACAAATATTTTTTTTTTTTTTTTAGCCCACATAATATCACATAATCACTACAATGACAACACAGAAAATACGAAGCTACTCCTATCATAGTGAACTTGATCCACATTCCCTGCAAATTGAAAGTGAAAACTAAAAGTATATCCGCATGAAATGAAACCCAAAACCATGCGCTCTTTAGGTGTCATTTTCTATCAGGATCTACGGGTCAGTGGGACGGCAGCTCTATAAAATACAGCGTTTTAATGGTTATGACTTATAACTTAAAGAAAAGTTCGCAGATTTGGTATGGTTCATATTCACCTTTTGTGTCGTTCATGAAAAGAATTGTATTCATTTAAATAAAAATAATGAATAAACAAATTTGCCAATGTATATCAAACTGCAATTTATCTAAAAAGTCATTATGCCATAACTCTGAAAGAAGACTGAGAAGATTCTTAGAAGATTCTTGAGAACAGATAGGCTCCTTTTTATCTCATCAGCTTATCGTGGAGACGCCTGTAATCACTTCACCGCCCCCTGGGGCCCTGGTATTCTGCAGAGGAAGTGCTTGAACACGATGGCTTTGCACCAGCAGCAGCCTCATACTTCTGAGTATAGTCACAGCTCTTGTCTGTTGTACACATAAGATAAAGCAAAACAGAGAAACTATGGGCTATCTGGTGACTTCTCTTTAAAAAGCTATTGTGGGTTGATGTTTTTAGTATTCTGACTGAAGGATTGTGGGGGAAATAATCTTTAACAGCCTGTTTCAGTGGTCCTTTATGCTATTGATATGCATCAGGGTTTTGTACCTTTATTGTATGTATACACATATATTTGGTTTATTGGTGTTTCTGTGTACAGCAAACAAATCTTTTGTTTAGAATTTCCTTTGTGTACTTATGAAGAGATGAGGCAAAATTATACAAAAAATTCAGGAGATTTATTGATTATCTATCACTTTGCATCAAAACCACCATGTATAGCTGAACACAATTACTTCACAACATACTGTCCTCTTTCTTTTCTTTTTTCACTTCAAGTCCCCATTTCATTACTAAAAATCATAGCTTAGCAGAGTGGAGAACAATGAAAATGCCACTTAAAAATCTGGAGCTCACTGACACACATGCCTCTCTTAACCATATACTCATATGGCCCACAGCTGCAGGCTACAGGCTTTTGTACTCTGGGTTTACTTTGAATGTCTATAATGAAGATGAAAAGGACATAGACAGAACTGACGAAGCATACACCAACCACTGCAGTTCATAAAAAAGGATTACAATTAGGTCATGAAAATATATCTTATACATTTTCCAATTCGAATTAGTCCCCCTGCTGTTGTAGCCATTTGATGTAAAACTTGAATGCTTTATTTTCTTCTTTTTGAAAGAATCTTAGGAAGCTATTATTAGCTCTACTGCCTTGTGTTTCCTTTTACGATGCCTAACTAAATCCATCAAAAACATTTTTTTCTCCCACCCCTATTCTGAATGTTCATGTTGGATCCATAACTCAGAATTGAAAAGAACATATTTTCCTCACAAAACCAACTATAGGTGCTCCTTGCAACATTTCTGAGAGCTCCAGAAACATCTAAAACTAGTAGAAACAGTTGTTGCAGCTGCAAGGATGAATAGAGAAATTTACTGGGACTTTCTTGATAACAACACAATGATCACAAACACACAGTCAAGGATACTCTGATTTTTTTTTCTTAGAAAAACATCAATGTTTTTAATAGTTATTTCACAACCAGTATATCTAAAGGTTTTTGTTACTTGCCTTCAAACTGCTTCGTAAGGAAACATGCTGCTGCTGCACAGACGGCACATGTTTCCTGACTAACGGGTGGATCAAAGTCAGGATTTTATCAGACCTCTCCAGTGGCTGTAAGGAGTTTAACGTACTGAGAAAAATCTCCAACTAATGAATTAGAGTTAAATAAATTAAGCCACTAAACTGCAGCTGCCAACACCAATTTTGGTAATGAATGCATTTGTCTCAAGACAGTTTGGCAAAACACCAAAGAACTTTAGAAGATGCATTTAGCTTATTCCAAATGCAAATGGTTGCCTGAAGCTACAAGTCTTCATTATTTGCAAAAAGCCAAACGTCACACCAAACTGATAACTGTTTTTTTTTTACAGTGTAAGCAGGCTAATTTTTGCTCTATAAGAAAACAAAATGAGACATTAAAGTGTCCTAATATGAATTTTGTTTATTCCTGTGGAACATTTTGAAAATTCAAGTGAGCCTGGTGTGAAAAGCTTTTTGAAAACCGCTCGTCTTTGATCTATGTATTGTGTTATAGATTAATAGTCTTATATGCATTTTTTTTTTGCTTATAAGACTTTTACAGTCAGTATTTTTATTTAATAAAATATTATTAAAATGCTATGAAGCTTTCTCTTTTTTACGTCTCACATGTTTCCACCGTTTTTAATGTGTAACTCCTGTCTCCATAGTCAAATAATTAAATGATTACATATTTAGATCAACAATTAAAAAGGTTACAGCATTTTAAAACTTTCGGGGCTAAAACCTTAAACCTACTTAAACCTTAAATTACAGGCTTTCCTAAGCAGGATCAATGTCAAATTGTGGCATAGTAACAAACCATTAAAAAAACAACCTCCCTTACAAAACTTTCCTACTGGAAGTTGTGTTTATCTTTATTGGTTTATCTTTTTTGGTTATTTTCTTTATGATATGTCCACTCATATATCTGTCTAATCTTTGAACAGGCTTTGCTCCACCACACCTTTTCCTTCCACCTTACTTTCTATGAATATGCTTTAATACAACACTGTGTGAACAGCCAGCTTCTTTAGCTAAGACCTTTAGTAACCACCATGTGAAGGGTGTCAACTGGACACCTGTTAGGTCAGCATTCTTCTCCATGATTCAATAGATCCACGTCTCTGCAAGATTCATTTCATCAATGTTTAAATGTTCTGTGAATCTAAATTTGGGGTTTTAATTCGCTTTTTTTCATAATTTTCAAAAGTAGCACAGAAAAGTGGGTGAAATAAATCACTGTGTGTAATGACTATAAGGGTTTATTTTATTGAATTAAATTCCTGAAATAAATGAACTTTTTAATGATGTTCTAATTAACTGAGGTAACTGATCTTGGGTGAAGGGGAATGAGAAAAAAGGATTTCCGCTAATTACCATGCCTACAATAAATGAGTAAATAATGAAAAAAAACATAATAAAATTCAGTTCTTGCTTTTTTTCTGGTTTTGGAGTGACATGTGACCTCCCAAAATGATCACTGGGCCCTAACTGGCCGCCACTCTCAAACATATTGACATGTTTATCATGTAAACGTATCCAGACTGAGTTAATTGATTTAAATTTATTCTGAAGGGTGCTTTTGGGTGTGATTCCTTTTAGTTTGGCTCAGTTTCATGACCAATTTCACATTTCCTTTGCGCGCGTTACAACAACAAGCAGACTAACAATGATGACCAGCGTACCTGGGACATTTGCGGCCTCAGGTTGATCTCCTTCAGGTTGATGGTGTGGGGCTTCAGGTTGTTTAGCAGCTGGCACAGCAACACCCCGTCCCGCAGGGTCTGCGCCAGGTCGAACACCTGCGCCGTATCCGCGGTGACCCGGTGGTTCGCCGGCAGCACGTTGCACCCGATCAGCCACATCGCACACTGCCTCCAGTACTCCATAATCAGCTGGCCAATGTGAAAATACAATTAAAAAGTTGGATCTTGCTTTAAATCCTTGTGCGTCATGACAGAAGCTGCGCCTCGAGTCATCCACTCGTGTCCGTGAACTTCAGAATCGCCTCTGGAGGGACGACAGAGTCGCTGCAGCATTTTGAGACTAAGTGCAACAAACGGGGGCGGTTGGCTGATGCGAAACCCCCTCAGTCTGGCTAAACTTCCCCTTCCTTCTTCTGAGACGTTTGCACAGAAGTCGTCGTTACCTCTGTTGTTGCAAGTCTTGTATAAACGTATAACTTCTGACTCGAGTTAACAATATAAACCCGTCAAATTCAATAAAATTGGCGCTGCACAGTTTTTTCTTTTGAATGCTGACAGGTGTTCCAGATATATCTATATAGATACATCTATATAGATACATAGGGATATCTATCTATCTATCTATCTATCTATTAATAGTTTAAGTGAAAAAACATTTTTTTATGATTTTTTATTTTATTTATTAATTCAAGATTACTTAGTTAATTTTGAATTATTTAAGTGTAATTTCATTTACAGCAGTGAAGTTTACTTGAGCCTTGGAGAATATAAATTATTCAACAAGACTTCTAAATATATATGCTGTATTCAGATTTTTTTTTATTTTAAAATTAAGGAATTCTGGGTTTTTTCTACTTTTAGAACTGTATTTAGGACAAAGAAAAACATGATGGGGGAAAGAAACACTTTATTCAGGAACAAGGTGTTCTCAGTATTAATGGAAAATTAAGAAAAATACTGAAGTGCATAGTTCCCAGATGAAAATACAAAATGCCTCAGTATAAATACAGCTGTCCTTCAAAACAACATTGAATCACCATGGAAATCAAGGAGTACAGCAAAGAGGTCAGGCTTAACGTTGTGGAGAAGTTAAATGCAGGATTAGATTATAAAACAATAGGTGCATGCTTAAGCATCTCATGAAGCAAAGTTCAATCCATCAACTGAAAATCAAGAGTATGGCACAAACGCAAACCTACCGACATATGGTCATCCACTTAAACCAACAATCCTGGCAAGGTGAGCGCTAACTAGAGAAGCAGCCAACAGGCCCAAGGTAACTATGGAGGAGCTGCACAGATTTACAGCTCAGGTGGGAGGATCTGTTCACACAAAAACTGTTAGTTGTGCACTTTACAAATCCAGTCTTTGTGGAGAGTGGCAAGAAGAAAGCCATTGTTGCAAGAAAACCAATCAGATGTACTGTTCACAGTTCACCCATGGAGGACACACCATCACCTCAGGGAAACATGGTGGTGGTATCATCATGCTCAGGGGCGTTTTTAGGGTCTCAAAACATTGGGGGCTTTCGCCCAAATCCAAATTATTTAGATTTAAATAAGACAATTTATAAGTAATTTAAGGTTAAAATAACATAGGACATATTGTACCAGTTCTCTGTCTCGGCTGGTTTTAGACTGAATGTAAATTATTGTGAATCAAACAAAAAAGATTTGCAATAATTTTACTTTTCATTTTTGTTAGAAGCTGAATGAAGGACAAGGAGAAACAGTTTAAGCCTGATGAAAAACCATTTTGCTGAAGCAAATAATGACACATTTTGAGGTATTTAGAAAATAACTTAATCTGAATTTTTCGCTGACAAAAGTTTTTCTCAAACTCAGAGATGTTTACTATGGGCCAGATAAATGTGCTTGTTTTGTCATCTACATAAATTACCTTTTTTAAAGGTTACATTCTCATCAAAGTGTTTATTCTTATATTTCAAAAAAGGAAAGTGGTATATAGTTGATTTTCCTAAATCTTAGTCAAATGGTAAAATCCTAAAACACATTTATTTTATTATGCCAAGAGCTCTCGAAACATTTTATTAAAATTGTTCATTGTTTTATGAACCTGTTCTCTTTTACCGCCATCTTTTCAGCCCTTCATTCCACTTCTGGATAAATTTGGCCTGCCAAAAATAATAAATGAAACATTTTACAACCCAGTCTTTTGTGCAGTTCTTACTAATAAACACTTTGAGAGGAATGGGTGTTAAGTTGTGGTGTTTAAAATATAGCATAGAGCCTCATCCTAGACCGTACCAGTACTAATATTACAGTTATTAATAACTGTATACATATGGTATGTATGTCTCACCTTCAGTAAAACTGTATCCTTGTTTAATTAGTTTAGTTTATATAATATTACATGTGTAATTCAGAAAAATAAAATAGTTATCTAATCAATGGTCCACCTGTGATTAATTCCTATGATTTATTTCTTAATTATGCTGCATCTTTAAACCCAGAGCTGCATGTTTAGAATCAGAATCAGCAAAGAATACATGAAAGAGAAAAGGGAGGCTTAGTTTTGCTCTTTCTACTACGTCTTACTGGAACCAGGAGATATTTTCCTGGTTTATTGAGCAACACTTTTTTCTGCTATGTAGAACTAGACTATAAGACTGGCTGCAGGCATGAGATGCAATGTGTGGATCTGAAGGACTTTTAATGTGTTCAGCTACGTTAGGATTAAATGCTTTTATTTTGACTGAAGTGAAGGACCAAATATTTTCACATTATGATGTAAATCACGCTAGAAGCTCACAGAGAAGGTTGCTACTGTTTTCTATCACAGCCAGATCATTTAACTTCACCTGTAGCTCAGGTGAAAGTCTCTCATCATGACCCTGAAGATGCTCATTAGAGTGAACCTCCACCTCATGTCTTGCTGGGTGAATCAGTGATTAGCTGTAACTTACAATTAGCACATTCCGAGTCAGCATTCAGGTTTTACCGTTATCTTCATCTGGGTTATACCGCTCGGCGTCCACCTGTTCCTGAACACACACGTTATGGCTACTTTTGAAAGACATTTTTATTTCAGCGTTATTTGAGGTTAAATTTATAAAGAACCATTAGAGGCAGCTAAAGAGCAACTTGCTCCAGGGCTGCAGAATGCAAACCCCGGCCACGTCTCATTTCATGTCATATAGCAGTCATAATTTTATATTCAACTAAAGTATTATAGAAATGTGTCTAATTAGCAACTTCTTACATATGTATCAGCGGTTCGATCAACTTAATATTTCAAACATCTTTTTTACAACTGTCCTAAGCTTAGTTTACCAGATATTATTCAAACCTCACATCATGAGTTATGACATAACATGTAAACATGTATGACTTTTTGTTAAATCCAGCAAACTGAAGTATAAAGAAAATAACTTGTTTTCCTTGCTACCTCATTATATGTGCTGAACCTGAACTACACAAACTTCAGAAACATCTGGCTCCCTAACTGAGGATGAAATCCGGGATCTCCTTCCTTCCTGTGTTTATGTCACAGGCTTATTAGCAGGGGTCGACCTCACTCCCCACACCCTAACAGGACAAAATCACTCTCTGTCTCTGTTGGACTCCCTGATCCCTTTCCATTTACTTCTGACTGCAGTAAAACAAAGAAATGGCAGCATTCCAGTACTCCACATAAATTAGTCACCTTGTATAATCCAATGAGTGAATGACTGTGAAACCGGGTCTCGGAGACAAGAAATTAACAGTTTCTCAGAGAGTAAAGCTGGTCAAATCACTGTCAAAGATGGGTTGAAATAATTTGGGTCATTGCACTTCTAAAACAGAATGAATGGAAAATCATACATTTCAGCTCCTTTAGTAAATACCAATCTCAAAAGCAATAACCCTTGTATGTATTTGCAAATCTAAAAATTCTAATCCTATTTTCTTGATATTACTGATTATGTTTTTTAAGTAGCAGCTTTGAGATATAGAGTAGCTTCAAGGTTTCTGAAGCAAATTCTCAAGACAGTTTATACATCTTAACAGTGGTTTCATTATATACTTGTTTTCCTCCTGTAGGGTAGGCCATATATTGACCAGATTGACTAGACTAGTGACATAGTTCCTCACCCTTTGGGAGGAAAAACACATACATTATTGTTGCATAAGAACCCTTTGCCACCGTTGTATATTTCATGAAGGCGAGGAAACGCAATGACTGTGACTTAGAAGGCACAAGCTAAAGATTTGAAATTAATATCAAAACACATAAGCATGATGAGGATCAAGTTGTATTTTGAATTTGTTCAAAAAATAAAAAAAATAAAGCAAAATAACAAATGTATAATTATTAAGTAATAATAATAAGAGGTGGGTAGTAACTAGTTACATTTAATCAGTTACATTTACTTCAGTAACTTTATGAAAATAATGTATTTCTTGGAGTAATTGTTCTGCAGTGTACTTTTACTTCAGTAATATTATTTTGAAGTAACGCTACTCCTACTTGAGTACAGTTTCTTGCTACTCCACCTACCTCTAATTACTTTACTGTATAAATACCAAGCCAGAACGCACCACACACACACACAGTTTGTATTAAAGTTGTTAAAGTCAGATTTCTTGTTTGTACACAAGCTTCATTGCTCTGTTTTTAAGCCTGCTGTGCTATTTGGAGGTCAAATGAATATTCAGTGAACAGTAGATATGGTTGTCTTTGAAAAGCTTTATGTTGTGAAAAAATAAATTTAATTCTTCTTACTGAATTGATTTTACTTTTTTAAATTATTTTATTTTTTTTAAATACGAGAATTGTGCACATAACTTATTTTTTCGTCTGTTTACATTATTTTTTTAAAAAGTAAATCAGATGTTACTCAGTAGGCTACTTGAGTAGATATTTTATGAAATACTTGTTTAGGCGACCTGTCCAGGGTGAACCCCGCTTCTCGCCCGTAGACTGCTGGAGTTAGGTACCTGCTTCCCCGCAACCCACAATGGAAGAAGCGGTATAGAAAATGACTGACTGACGGACTGATTTAGGTTTACTTGAGTAATTTTTTGGGTGGCTACTTGCGTCTACTTGAGTAAAACTACATTGAAGTGATGCTACTCTTACTTGAGGCTATTCTACCGACCTCTGGTAAAAATTAATTATATTACTGCTACTACTACTACTATTACTAATAATAATAATAATAACAATATAATCATGATCATTATTAAGATGGTAAAAACACAAATACACACAAAATAAAACAAAAGTAAAAAGCAGATAGCAAAATAATAGCATTTATATCACTACTACTACTACTAAAGTATTGCGTGGGAACGCAAAAGAAAAAAATTCCCCCATGTCCCCTCGCGGGCTCCGTATACTACCACTACTACTATTACGAATAAAAATAAGAATAAGAATAAGAATAAGAATAAGAATAAGAATAATAAGAATAAGAATCATAATAATAATACAGTCTCTCTTTTCTGGAAACTTCCGGTTTCAAAAAAATTACGTATAACAGGCACGCACGACACCGGAAATGGAAGCTAAGCAAAAAAAAAAAAAAAAAAAAAAAAAAAAAAAAAAACAGAAGCTGGAGCTGGAGCGTCAAAACATAAACAGAGCAGAAGACAGCCTTGTGTGAACGCAGCTAGCTCGTATTGTTGTCTTACTTTTTTTTAAAGCAAGAACCATAGCTTAATGCAGTCACTCCTAATGTCGTGTATTTCCTGTCACAGAACTCCCAGTCAAGGCACTTAGCTCGTTTGCCAAGTAGCGAGGGGGGGAAAACAAATCTGCAATAAAGATTAGGACTAAACTAAGAAGTGCGCCTCGTCGGGCCTTCGAATAGAGGTAACGCTAGCAGTGCTAAGTTAGCAAGTTCAAGTACCCGCATTTTGACAACCAGTTTGCTGAGTACAACTTAAATGCCCCGTTTTAGCTTCGATATGTGTTCGCCTTACACACACGATGCAGCTTTTACTTTCAATAATACGAGTGTCAGCTTGAGGAACAGTCGCAGTTTGCACAGGACAGTTGGACACCACAAAGCAAACACGGCATTAGTTGGGCCTTTGAGTCGGCTAGCTGGGAAGTCAGTTTTGTTATCTTAGGTTCAGCAATATACAGCTGTTAAATGTACCCTGATAGTTTTAAAGCTATACGGCGAATCGGCAACGGAGATAATTTAATTTCTGTTTGTTTTCATTTCTTACTCTGTGCCCATGTCTGATCAGCAAACAAGAAAACCGGCAAAATTCTGCTTTCTTGTGTTGACACCTTATAGTTTCTACCTCAGGACGACGAAGGACATAAAGGAGACAGAATGGCTGAAACTGACGGAAACTCCCCTGTGCTTAATGGTAGAGATGGAAAATACAGTTTCGTTATATTTGATCATAACCCTGCAGGTTTCAATTATTGGACCTGCGAGCTTATCAGAGAAAATGTTTGTGTTTATTAGGTGGTTCAGATAAAAAGCAGCCAGGAGAAGATCAACACAAAGAGGGGGACGCCTCTGGGAGTAAAGACGGTCAGACACAGTCTTCCTCTGAAGATGGTAAGACCACGTTTGTAGTCTTAATGGTTTTCTTGAAAATCTGAGGTGCCACATTTTGCTCCAGGTCAATTCACCTAACCATTTTGTTTCCATTTGGGCTAATCCTACCTCCATAAACAAACCAGTTTGCATCTATGTACTCAATCCATTGCTCATCAGTTTGTTTTTCTTTGTAATTAAGTTAGGAATTATGGAAATTAATTAGGACCACATCATATAGTGCAAAACTATCATCATTACAGTATAACCATGCAAAATATGAATATTGCAAAAGACTGGAATGCAATATTTGTTGACAATTTAATTCCATGTCTCAGGAATTTGTGCTTTTCAAATGAGCCAGAGAGCAGTCAGGAAAAATAGATTCATCACTACTGACATAATTACTGCTGTATTTATATTGACATATTGCCATATGCACTGGTGGTCAGCTGGCTGAAAGAAGGCTGACCAGTCAGATTTGGTTGTTTGGAAATATTCCTGGTCTTCAAATACACAGAGTCATGGTCTGGAAACTGAAGAAGTGCCACCCACATTAATGCAACACTGTTCTGAAACTACAGTTGGTGAGCTACAAGCAGTATGTCTGTGAACCAGCCATCTGCATTCTTAACTAGATAACCAGCACATTGTCATACTCCCAATGTTACAAAGAGTTTCTGTTAAGTATTCAAAAACACTTAAGTTTGATAATGTTCATTTTAGGCCTTTAACATTTCTTAAAAATGCCCAAGTTTTTAATGATGCTCCATTAATTATATTCAATTAAGTCTTGAATTTATGCATTTGTTCATTTATTGCTTCTTCTGTTATTTTTTTGCTATTGTGGCATTTGTTTTTTTTCTGTCATTCGTAGATCTGAGTGAGGAATTTGGTTGTTATTAAGTTGTGACAAATCTACCACTGCCACGATGTAGGGAAGCAATCGGTCCTTTAGAAAGGACTTTATCAGAAGATTTTCAGCTTTCCTTTCAAACCTGCAAAGATTTATTCTTCTGATACTGGCTTTACTGTCTGTTTAGGCAATTAATATCAAAACCTTCTTATTTGTACGTCTTTTCTCCTTGAACCTCCAAATAAGATGCTGTTGCCTTAACATTGCCTCTTCCTATTTCCACAGCTCCCAAAGAAACAGCAGAGGTATCTGGAGACAAAGCCATGCCAAAGGCAGAAGGAGAGATAGGTGCAAACAGAGAAGGAGAGGATCAAGAAGATACAGACAGCATGGACGGCAGCGGACTGTTTTCCTTAACTGAGGATGCAGAGAGGGAGAGTGAGGGTGGGAGACGAGAGAGGGCCAAAGAGAAGGATCGAGGCAAAAGGGCAGCCAGAAAGAGAATCAGACCTGGAGGTGGCACCAATCACTCCTCAAGCTCAGATGATGACGACGATGACGATGATGATGAGCAAAAAGAGGAGGAGGAGGATGACGACGATGATGATGACGACGATGACGAGGCTATGGAATCCTGGCTGGGAGCAGAGCTCCATGACCTCCGTGGCCCTACATGGCAGGCCGTGCCCTCTCTTCGCTCTAGAGAGATCGGCAAGGACTCGCACCAGTTTGTCCGGCGCGTGTGTGGAGCCCGCGGGCTCGTGCAGAGGTTGGAGCTACAGGGACGCTTGGAGAGGCACACTGGCTGCGTCAACACGTTGCACTTCAATCCCTCTGGTACGCGTCTGGCATCAGGCAGTGATGACCTGCGAGTGGTGATCTGGGACTGGGCCATTCGCCGAGCAGAGCTGGAATTTGACAGCGGACATAAGAGTAACGTCTTTCAGGTGAGTTGGGGCAAAAAAAGGGCAAGAACAGGATTGTTTTAATTGTGTCATTATCAGTGATGCAACAAAAATCTGAACAAGGCTACATATCTTTATACACATGGTACTGGGATAGAAAAAAATCTATAAATGTAATATCCATCCATCCTCTCTCCATCCATCCTGGCAACCGTGGAAATATCTGCAATAAACTCTTTGTTTTATTCTTTTTAAAGATTTTGTCTGCGGCACTAGTGGCCTTAATTTTCCAGTATTTTAAAAAATAGGTAGACAGGAAATGGGGGAATAGAGAGGGGAAGACTTGCGGCAAAATGTCGCCTGGGCCAGGACTCGAACCTGGGACTGCCGCATTGAGGACTAAAGCCTCTGTACATGGGTTTTTGCGCACTTAACCCCCTGCGCCACCAGCACTGCGCCTGTTTTACTTTGACAATGAACTTGAAGGTTTGAATTCGAAACAGATATTTTGATTTGAAACATCTGTAAGAACCCTAGGCATAAAGTCTTGTTTGTAAGGGTTCGGTTTATTAAAAAACATTTACACATTGTTCAGCACTGAAAGTATTTAGGAGTTTGGTCACAAACCAAAGGAATGTTTTGCTGATTGAAATCCAGAATAATCTCATAAAAAACAAAACAATCTAGCATTAACAAGTTAGGAGTAAAATAAGTGTACCTGATTAAAATAAACATTTTCATGTTATTAATACGAGTCTGTTTCTTGCCCCTTGGGTTTTATTAGGCAAAGTTCCTGCCTCACAGCGGAGACTCCACCCTGGCCATGTGCGCTCGTGACGGGCAGATCAGAGTCGCTGAGCTTTCCGCCACGCAGCGTTGCAAGAACACAAAGCGGGTAGCACAGCATAAAGGAGCCGCACACAAGGTGACTATGTTGGCAAAGGTTTTTTTGGACTAAAAAGTGAAATGCTACTGAGATGTCATGCTAACTCTTACGCGTTTTCACTTTTGTTGTTTTTTATTTTTCTGACAGCTGGCACTAGAGCCAGACTCGCCTTGTTCATTTCTGTCAGCTGGAGAGGACGCCGTGGTGTTTGGTATTGACCTGCGTCTAGATCGTCCTGCCAAGTAAGTCATTGCATGTTGACCATTTCTGGTTTGAATTCAATTTATAAAATCAAAAAAATATGCTGCATCTTAAAACTTACTTTGGCAACACAAAGTCCACAAATCTCTACCTAAATATATTGGAGACTCATAAAATATTAGCTTTTTGTTGTCATTCTAAACACCAGTGATTTACATGTCCTTATTTATGATGCCTTAGGGGCTGCCTGTATCTCCTTATATGCATATAATCAAACAATATGTATGTGACAAAGTATTCCTGGTATTTTATTTCAATAGAACTATTTCTGCTTCTGCATTTTTTTTCCCCAACATACTGCAGCTTAGCTGATGAGTTTTTCTTGGTGTTGGAAGCGCATGTGTCTTGTTGGTCAAAGTTTGATGAAGAGAGTTGTCCAAAGTGCTGAAAGTTGCACATTATTATTCCTTTTATTGTTCATTTCTGCAGAGAAGCTTCATTCTAAACAAAACTCTAAAATGTTTTTGTCAGCTAACATTCCCATAAATATGCCAGATCTAATTGAGACGTGTTTAAGTAAAACAAACACAATCTGAGGGAAAATTTGCATTTATCCCGTTGTAATCGAAAAACAACATCCTCGTAATGCGTTGTCACTGGAGCCGCGCATATCACTTTTTTTTTTTTTATTTCAAAGTAAATAGAAAAATCTGCATTGGTTTATAATCGTTTAAGGATCCCTTTATGGCTGTTTATTGCTAATGAGATGAATAAATTTGTCATATCGATCTTTGTCCCTGTGATTCCGCATGGATAAGCGGGTATAGATGATGGATAGTTATGAGTCTTTGCTGTAACCCAACAACAAATCTTAAAGTAGCCTTTAGATTCAGATGTTAGACATTTTTAACATATTAATAATATGTTCATTAAAATTTCTAAAGTAAGACACCTTCGTAAAAAGGTTTGGTTGATGGGTTGAGACTAAAATTTTTCTGCCAGTTAAAAAAAGCCAAACAGGGTTGTAAAGAACATGTATGTTAGCTCTTTCCTAGGTCTTATACAAACGTTTTAATTCCTCGTTGCTAGCGTTCCTTTATACCTGTGCATTTTCCTTGTTTTTGCCTTTACAGCATCCTTCACAATCATCTGCATTAATGTTAAAGATGCGTTAAAAGCATTAAAATATATATCCATTTTTATGCAGTAGCAAAAAAAGATTTTATTCAATTTTTATTTTTCAAAAATCCAGCTTTTAAGTTGAGTGCATCCATTTCTCACATTGATAAATAATTCTAACAAAAAACACACATCGTCACAATGTTCAATAAAACAAATGTAATTACTGTGGTTTTGTGTATTGATACTTTTCTGCTTTTCTAACTTGATCAAAGTCGCTATTTAAAAATGTTCAATTTCTAATTCATACTTTCCTTTTTTCCTGGGGAATACATGGGGGAAAACAAGATAACATGCTATTCAAACAAAGCAGACGTGTGTGTCTTCATCAGACAGAAACGAGCAACTCTCGTATACTTGCCCATAATTAACATCAGGTCAACAATTAAACCTTAAAACCACTGGAACTAAAACCTTGAAGAGGATTCATGTTTATCCTAACACCACACACAGTGATCAAGATTTTGAGGTTGGTAAAAAGTATCTCCGGTGTAAGAGTATGCTGCTGCCATAAATTTAGCAGGAGTGCCAACAGCAGCACTGTTTTTATTTTATTTTGTTTGCAGTCTAGCTTGCTGAAGCTGATATTTTTCCTCTTTGTCTCGTTATGTCTTGTGTGGTAGTAAGCTGGTGGTTGTAAAGGAGGGCGATAAAAAAGTGGGACTTTATACCATCTTTGTCAACCCAGCAAAGACACACCAGTTCGCAGTTGGTGGGAGAGATCAATATGTAAGGTATGAGTTGGGCTGTGGCTCCAGTGTTGGATGTAAAACAGGACCTCTAAATTTGATGTGATATTTTATCTCTGACCTCTTTTACATTCATCCTTGTGTCTGACTTATTTTTAGAATCTATGACCAGAGGAAGATTAATGAAAATGAAAACAATGGCGTACTGAAGAAGTTTTGTCCTTCACACCTGGTATCCAGCGAGTCTAAAACCAACATAACCTGTCTTGTGTACAGCCACGATGGCACAGGTAAAAACGTCTCGACAGTCAAAAGTTCAACTATCCTCGGTGCTTGTGATGTTAAAGGGAAATATTAAAATCTGTTAAACACAATGTTCCAGCACCAACAGGGAAAGTAGGGAATTTGATGGAAGTATTTTCCAGGTGTGGAAAAAACTAGTGTTTTTTTTTTTCATCTTTTCTTGTGCCCTTTCTCTCTTCCTTCTTTGCTTCCCAAGGTCCTTTGTTCTTCATTGCTTGTTTCTTTCCTCCCTTGCTTTGCATCATTCATTTATTTGTTATTTCTATCCTTCTTTATGTCCTTTGTTCAATCCTCCCTTTCTTCCTTTTGTCCTTTATTCCTTGTCTTTCTTTTGTCCTTACTTTCTTTTCTTCATTGATTAAGTCTTTTCTTTCGTCACTGAGTCCTTCTTCCCTCTGGGTCTCCTTCCTTCCATTCTACCATACTTCCCTTTCCCTCCCTTCCATGTCTGCTTAATTTGTTCCGTCCTTTCTTCTTTCCCTTTTTTACTTTGATTGTTTCAGTTCATCTTTCCTTTTTTTTGTCCTGCATTCCTTTCTGTTATTTAAAGGGATGGAGGACACAGATTTAAACCCTGCCCACTGCAGAAATACAGGGGTTGGACAATGAAACTGAAACACCTGTCATTTTAGTGTGGGAGGTTTCATGGCTAAATTGGACCAGCCTGGTAGCCAGTCTTCATTGATTGCACATTGCACCAGTAAGAGCAGAGTGTGAAGGTTCAATTAGGAGGGTAAGAGCACAGTTTTGCTCAAAATATTGAAATGCACACATTATGGGTGACATACCAGAGTTCAAAAGAGGACAAATTGTTGGTGCACGTCTTGCTGGCGCATCTGTGACCAACACAGCAAGTCTTTGTGATGTATCAAGAGCCACGGTATCCATGGTAATGTCAGCATACCACCAAGAAGGACGAACCACATCCAACAGGATTAACTGTGTACGCAAGAGGAAGCTGTCTGAAAGGGATGTTCGGGTGCTAACCCGGATTGTATCCAAAAAACATAAAACCACGGCTGCCCAAATCACGGCAGAATTAAATGTGCACCTCAACTCTCCTGTTTCCACCAGAACTGTCCGTCGGGAGCTCCACAGGGTCAATATACACGGCCGGGCTGCCATAGCCAAACCTTTGGTCACTCATGCCAATGCCAAACGTCGGTTTCAATGGTGCAAGGAGCGTAAATCTTGGGCTGTGGACAATGTGAAACATGTATTGTTCTCTGATGAGTCCACCTTTACTGTTTTCCCCACATCCGGGAGAGTTACAGGGTGGAGAAGCTCCAAAGAAGCGTACCACCCAGACTGTTGCATGCCCAGAGTGAAGTATGGGGGTGGATCAGTGATGGTTTGGGCTGCCATATCATGGCATTCCCTTGGCCCAATACTTGTGCTAGATGGGCGCGTCACTGCCAAGGACTACCGAACCATTCATGAGGACATTGTGCATCCAATGGTTCAAACATTGTATCCTGAAGGCGGTGCCGTGTTTCAGGATGACAATGCACCAATACACACAGCAAGACTGGTGAAAGATTGGTTTGATGAACATGAAAGTGAAGTTGAACATCTCCCATGGCCTGCACAGTCACCAGATCTGAATATTATTGAGCCACTTTGGGGTGTTTTGGAGGAGCGAGTCAGGAAACGTTTTCCTCCACCAGTATCACATAGTGACCTGGCCACTATCCTGCAAGAAGAATGGCTTAAAATCCCTCTGACCACTGTGCAGGACTTGTATTTGTCATTCCCAAGACGAATTGACGCTGTATTGGTCGCAAAAGGAGGCCCTACACCATACTAATAAATTATTGTGGTCTAAAACCAGGTGTTTCAGTTTCATTGTCCAACCCCTGTGTCTGCCATGACTTTTTTGTGAACGTTCCTATTTTATATTTTAAAATGGAAATTAGGAAGCGAGAACTCTGGAAATTTAAGTCTGGAAAATTCAAGACTTTTCACATGGACAAAGTGTTGAAGCGCTTAAATTGCTTTGTCTTTTCAGAACTCCTGGCAAGTTACAATGATGAAGACATCTACCTGTTTGACTCAAACCACAGTGACGGGGCAGACTATCGCAGGAGGTATAAGGGACATCGCAATAATGCCACAGGTATTTATTTTGACCAGTAAAGCAGTATTTTCCAGTATAATTGTATTTTAGAGATTCACAGAAAAATCTTCTGACTGGAAACAGATGATTTTATTCTCAACCGGCTCTGATCAGCCTGTCGGAAAAACTGAACATCTGACCAGTAAACAAACCATACCTAATCGTTACGGGGCCACACTGACAACAACACTCTTTGGTGTGGAAGTTGCTATTGATGGAAGAACACTAGTTACCCTTTTCAGTTTCAGTCAGGTGCTTAAAAATGAAGTCAGAGGATGCACGGCTTGTAAGAAGCTACGGACGCATGTTGGCTGCCACCACAGGAAGCTGAATACATTACAGCAACGTTGCTGTTTTATCCGTTTGAAGGTTCCGGAACTTTCTGTCACAAAAAATGTTGAAAAAAAGAAAATATTGGCAGTTTTTTGGAAATCTCACAGTTAAGGTTAGAATCTAACTTTACACAGAGACTGCTGTTTAAAAGGAAAAACATGATAGTTGACTCCGTCGAACATGTCTGCGCAAAGCTCAATTTTTATGACCGCGTTCGCGGTCCCATACAATAAACTTCTCAGCGGGAAAAAGTCTCCACAGTGAACTGTTTCATATGTGACACACTGCTCTGAGCAGCTGATCGCAAGTATGCGTCACGGCCACTCTCTGCCTCGCACTGACAGGTGTATTCCTCTTCTTCGTCCCTACTGTGGTTTTATGGCCTTCAACACCACCTTCTTTTCTTCTTGTTTTTCCAAAGCTACACAGCAAATTAGTTCTGCCTCCCTGTCCGATGACGCCATGGCAGAAAGTGTGGGAAATGTTGGAATTTCTCACCAAAAATATAAGAAATTGGTACGCTAGACTATGAAGCTGCGCGGAGTCCGCACTGCTCACAGTACGCCTTTAACAGTTATACCAACTGTGCTAATCATGCCAATACAAGATGCAGTTTAAAATGTCAACTCTAAACATTTTGTTGTTATTTAAAAAAAAAGTAAAATACTTTCTAACATAGACTGCTCTCTCTGAAACACATGTTTACGTTGACCCGTTATAAAAAATTTGAAAATAATTTATATTAAGATATATCAGACAGAAAATTTATAAACAATTTAACAATCTAACACATTACACTAAATCAAAAAAGAATCTGTTAAAATCTGTATGGGCAGGATGGAGCTTTCCAAAATCTCTGAACGGTACATCTCTACTTACCAAAGTTTGTAAAACGAGGCCGCCATTTTGAGCTTCCTTCAAGCTCTCACGCTGACACTGCATCACTTCTGTTTCACAGTGAAGGGCGTGAACTTCTACGGGCCCTGCAGCGAGTTTGTGGTCAGCGGCAGCGACTGTGGTCATATTTACCTGTGGGACAAAAATTCTGCTCGTATCGTCCAGTTTATGGAGGGAGACAGAGGAGGAGTGGTGAGTTGGAATAGGAAAGTGCTACATACTTAATGTTTCAGGTGGAACTGGTAGTGGATGGAGGTCGGAAAATATTACATTAGTCGGGCAGAACATTTGTGATTTAGGTTTAGTTTTTTTTTTCTTCTAACTGTTCACTTTTGCTTTTAGGTTTAGGATTTTGTGACATTCAGGGATTATCTGCTGCGCGTTTTCTAAAACAAACCTTGTCATTAACTTCGGTAACTCCAGGTGAATTGTCTGGAGCCGCACCCCCACCTGCCAGGAATGGCCACCAGTGGGTTGGACCATGATATCAAACTGTGGGCGCCCACAGCTGAAAACCCCACTGGACTCAAGGGCCTGAAAGAGGTACCGATGCCTGCTTGTTTACATGCATCACGTGATAAACGTAATGGCGCTGAAGAAGTCCACTCACTGGGCTTTTTAGAGAAAATAATGCAAACAGCTGGCTATAATCTTGGAGCTTGCTGTGCTTTTTTTAAAGCAGTGAGTCCAGTCCTCGAGGGTCGGTGTCCTGCAACTTTTAGATAGATCTCCTCTTCGAAACACCTGAACTCAGCTGCATGCTAAGGAGGTAATTCAGCCGTCTGATTGTGTTGTGATGGACCAAGGACACATCTAAAGGTTCCAGGACACCGACACCTCGAGGACTGGACTATGACACCCCTGATTTAAAGTAACCTTAAGATTAAAATATCTATAAACATATAGATATATGAAATATATCAGATTGTAATTTTCATCATAATATCAATGTGTGCAATATCACACTTGCAAAGGTAATTTTGTCGACTACTATATTTCATCTGACATGCATTAACAGCCTGCATACAAAATACTATAATTGGCCTGTTGGATGGACTTTTTACTGCCCTTAATACCCACCGCTGATATTAATTTCTGTAATCAAGATGCTCGAGCTCATGAAAAGTGGTGGGGAAATTGAGGTGATGGAAAATAAAGAGCTGAGAGGGGAAAATGTGAGTTAATCATCATCAGGTCAGGAGGATCTGGTTCTTGGCCAGAAAAATGTGTTTGCTGGTTGCTGGTTGTCCGGATGTCTGAGATGAATCTTTTTATCTGTTTTCTGCATTTTTATTTGTTTTATACTAGAGCTCTGTGTTTCTTTCACTGCCCCTTGAGTATAAAGAAAGTTCATATTGTTCTGCCCTGGTATGAAATTATGTTGCCTAAATAAAATCTAAATTCATTTCAAAGCTTTTTACGTTTATAAGGTTTGCCAATAAGTGGCGAGGGCACCGTATGTCAAAACAGATATTTGTGCATCCCAGAGAAAAAAACAGTAAGGTATCCAATCGGTTTCATTGAAATAAGTAAGCTGTAATAACATTTAATTAAGTATTTATCATACAAAACAAGTGAATTTCTAAAATGGTCCTGCTTGATTGGGATCATAAAGAATCACTTTGAATGGTTTTGGGTTTTTGGCAATAAAATGCGTGTTCAAACTAGTATGTAAGAGCCTTTCTCATTTCATATCGTACAAAAAGCCTTTAAGTGAGCACATACAGCTTAATGTGGTAAGTTTTCCTAACACTGTGTTTAATCTGTCAAAAACCCACTGCAAAAGCATTTTTGACCAAATAATCATTTAAACTCAGTTATTTTCTTAATTACTTAAAAGCTAATGTCATACGTTTTACAATTTTGCAGCCAAAAACATGGGGCTTTTTGATTTTGATCTTTATATTCTACTGACAAATAATTTCTTGTGTTGTCCAAAGGTGATGAAGAAAAACAAGCGGGAGCGTGATGAAGACAGTGTGCGTCATGGCGACCAGTACGACACCCAGCTCCTGTGGTTCCTGATGAGACACATGAGAAACAGACGACCTCCAAGGGTGCGCAAAATAATGCAGCTTCTCCACATTGTCAAAGATTTCAATGGTTTCTGTTAGAATTTTAGACGGAACCAATATAGACCTTTTTACAAGATGGGCTTTACATAAAAATGACATTTATAGTGGGAAAGCCTAGAAGCACTTTTCTAATATTGTTAAAAGCAGTAAATATATTATAAGAAAAATACGTCCAGTTTTACGTCTGTAAAACTCGGAATGATTTTTTTTTTTTAATTTAAATTACTAATCTGTAGATACTAATCAGAATGCAAAAGTTTAGATTAGAACTTCACAATTTAAAATATAAAAAACAGATTTATAAAATATTAAAAACAGATTTTTTTAGGGCTTAATTAGGGCTTGCATATAAAGATAGGTTTATATAAAACTAAGCTTATAATATTTATATATTTTTATTTAGATTTTAGTTTGGGTTATGGCAAGAATACCAAATCTGGCTGTTGGTTTTGCTTTTTTGAGGAATATTCCTCATTTAGATTAATAGATAAGTTAGTTCATTTAGTAATCGAAAAATGTATCACTGCCCTGCATCTTTGTTTACATTTGATCTATTTGATTCCCCATAAATTTCAAATTTGACTGTTAATAAATGTTACTGAAATATTTTTTATTATAGGAGTAAAAGATGAATTATTCTAAATGTTAGTCAGTAGAAATATTTGATTAAAAAGATGAGTAATGGCTGCCTGTTTTACATTTTAAGTTGCTCTAAGTTCTAAATGCCATTAAAATGTTTACCTTTTAACATCTAAATAATAATGCTTTTGGTTTTTGAAGAAACCATTTGTTGTTTTAAATTAATCAATTACCCAAAACAGCGTTACTGGTTGCCCTATCTTTGAACTTTCTATCTACTGCTATGCTGGAAATCTAAGAAAATATGAGCCAATAAAATAGCTTGATTGTAACAAATTAATCGATAAATTTGTAGTTGGTCTAATCGAATAAAAATAAAGATTTTCCGTCCGATTACTGCCAATAAGGGCCACTAGTGCCACAAAACCTACTAGAAAACCAGTGGTTAGCAGCAGCGCTGTTTTCAGTAAGGAATGCTGTCATCCGTCTGTATCCAGGCTCGCCGTGAGGGAGCAGACGCCGACACCGACGAGTCCTGGAGCTCTCCGGATTCCTCAGATGAAGAGGACGGAGGCCCCGACCACGTCCAGTGCATGTCGTCTTGAGTCACATACGAACAGACATACACGCACATACACATACAGATATTTACGCAATTTATTGCCCTTGAATTGATGCACAGAAGCAAGCACTATTGATACACTGGCACCACCCACAGACGCATACAAACACAAGCGTGCAGAAACATTTACATTTACTGAAGCAGAGTGACGCCTGGTTTTCCCGGCAGTGACAAAAGTGTGCAAACGCCGACTGTAGACTGCAACACTTCCAGAATCCCGTTTTTTTTTTGGGGTGAGAATTTTGTGCACAGAGTTTTGGTGAGCTCTTTCAGCCATATGAACCACTCTGAGGACCCCTGTTTGTCCGTGTTTTCTTGACTCAGAAAGACATGTGGCAAGAAGTACAGCATACCTTTGGCAGGCGATCTGTAGTGAGCTTTACATCACCAGCAGACCCATTCCCTCAATCTGGGTTCCACAACTCCTGCTCTCGAAGAAGAGTTGAGCAGAAAGGAAGGGTGTGGGACTATTTCCTGAAACCATCCCCTAAATCTGACTCGCTTTAAGATTTAAACTGTGTAGGAGTACGCTGTGTTTTACCTCAGTCTTATAATTGCTTTTTCTTCTTATTATGGAGCAGCTCCAGACGGGAGTTTTCATTTTTCATGTATTAATCTTCATGTTCTCCTTTTCTTCTCGTCACCACTGGTTGCACTTTGAATCAGGGATGATTTAGTGTGAGACACAGACGAAATGTGCACTGTGTGTGTGATCGTAGGGGAGGAGCTACCGTCTGTACTTGTTGTAGGAAACGCAGCAGCGGGGTCTAGTTAATTATTTTTTTTTGTCCCTTTCGAGACGGGATATTTTGCACTTGAGCGTTTCTTGACCGAGGAGAGGTGGTTTCCTTTGCTTCCACCAACCTTTTCCTCTGCTTCTTCCTGCCTCTCTCTCCAAACAAACTTATGTACGACAGGAAATCTTCAACTCACCTTTTTGTGAACACGACAAACGAGAGGTGAATAAGAAAAAGATAGATCTTCAGCTGTACTGAGAAGACTGTAATTAGTTTTCTTTTTTCTTTTTCTAACCTGGATAATTTATCCTTACTTGCCATAATTGCAAAGAACAAATTTTGTGTTGAACTTAGCATCTTACTTGAACATTAAAAGTGAATCCATCAAACTCTTTGCAAGAAGGTCTAAAATGAACGACTCTTCTAACGCTTGAACCGGGTTTCTGTTTTGTACTCAGCACATAAGTCCAGTTTGTGCTGTGCAGACTCTGGCTGAAAGAAGTGGGGTGGAGAGAGCGGCGGGGGGTAATCTGCTTGCCAGCCAGTTGCTGTGACAGAGTGATAAAGTCGAGCTTTTCTCATTTCTATGAGAACTGTAGTTTGGTGAATTTATATGTACATATATATATAAATATATATTAGAACTGTAAAAAACTAAACTTCAGCAAATGCTGTTTGACTTCAGAGAAAAAAAGGAAAAAGGTCAAAATTGGTATTGATGCAGAGATTTATATTCTATACTGTACGAGGACAAAATACTTTTGAAAACCACAGAAGAAAAAGTCGACGTGCTCATTTTTTTGTTTTTTCCTGTTCTTGACATAAACAGACAGCTGTCATTTCAAGTATTAAAACTTTGATTCCTCTTGTTCATGGTTGTTCACATAATTACATCATTTCAAACAGTTTTATCCAAATTTTCTCACGTGCTATTTTTAGCATCTTGCATACATATAAAAGAAAAGCCTTTGATTAAACAATTTTTTCCCACCACTGCTTAATATTGCATTCTACTGGTTCATTTGGAAATATTTGTGCAATAAACAGAAAGATGATGCTCTTGAGGTTGTCATTTTATGGTCTGTTATTGGTCTGTCACTCCAAAAAAAATGATTTACAGCGCCCTCTAGTGTCGACACCACCGTACAGATAAATATACTGTAAATAAATGCAGATTTTATTGCAGGAGTTTAATTTCACACTGAAAAAAAATCTGCTGGGGTTTTACCAGCAGAGCTGCGGAGATTTTTCACCACCTTTCCATGGGCCATTTCCCAACTTAAGATCTGACTTTAATGGCATGTTGTCTTGTATTTCCCATTATTAAGTCTGGTTGTTTATCATGTTATATATGTACTTCATAGACAGTGGAAGTTATGGATGACTGCATTAATAAAGTTTAAATCACACAAATAGTTAAGTTTTTTTTTTTTAAAGGACTTATCGGTACCTTAACTGAGCTATTGGTGACTAATAAGTTCTCTTTACGTCTGATTTTTATCCCATCAGAATAAATGTACTAAATTTAAAATTTTCAGATTTCTCAAAAAAAAAAATTTATTTAGGTTACTGCAATTAAAGATTAATTTATTTAAAGGCTTTTTAGACATCTTTACTTTAGGTGCCATTAATCTTGGTGGATGTATTTTTGTTGCTGCAAATGGTTAACTTTTTTTGCTCCAGGTTGACATTTATCACTTAAAATGGGAAAAAAAACATTAGGATTTTGGGAAAAAGTCCAAAGTTGTGACTTAAAATATCTTGCTATTGTCCTGTTTTTTATATCTAAAGTACAATAAATATCTGGTTAATACGACAGAGTATTAGGGCCCAGATGAGAGATATATATATTTTTTTTTATTACAAGAATAAAGTCATAATGACAGCTTCTCTTCCACCAAACAAGCCATTTCTTTCATGTCCGTGTGGCTCTTTTCTTTAAAACAGTCATATGCACAATTGTTTCAAAGCCCTGATACTAGTAATAATTTGATGCTGATGTGCTAAAAATTAAGAATGTCCTTATTTGTGAAACCGATAGGCTACTAAAGTATAACTTCAGAAGATGGAAGACTGCGCTTTTTTGTAAGAGTTGTCATAAAAATTCCTACTTTATTCTCGTAATTTCAAAAAGAAAAAAAATATTTTAGCCTGGCCCTAATATGCCGTCGTAGGTTCACATATAAATGAAAAAAGGTACAACAAAGAATATTTATGTTCCACCCTGGAATAACAGCTCCTTGGAAAGGGGAGGGTTTTCATTTAAGGATTTAAGAAATGACTTCATCATATGAAGTTTACTTCAGACAAAAGTTCATTTTTTTATATATTTATAATTCAATGTGAAGTGGATTTTTGGACGTGCTGGATCAAAAATGTAGAGGACAAACGTAGACCTGCACAGCAGCTGTAACTTAACATAAAAAGTCCAGAAATGTTTTTGTTTTGAGGTGGAAGCTTAATTTGTTGTGCAGATCTTTTGTTTGCAATATTTTTCTAAATGACATAGCATGCATACAATAATTTAACATGTTTTTCTTATCCAGGCTAATATGATGTAATTTTACAAATTTTATTTGACCATTAAAGTTTGGCATTTATTTGTATGACAGAAATGTGAAAGTGTTCACACCCATTGGGTTTTCCACATTTTGTCACTAACAATCACAAACTCTTATTTTTGGAGATAACTCAACAAAAAGGCAGAACATATTTTTGAAGGGGATGCATGTTTTTTTTTTTTTTTAATGTTTAACCTGAGGTAAAGCGTTGTAGAGCCATCTTTTGCTGTAGCTGCAGCTGTAAGTATTTAGGCTACACCTACCAGCTTTGGACATTTAAATTATTTTTTTGCCCATTTTACATAAAAGCTCAGATTAGATTGGAGTGTTTGTGAACATCAACTTCGAAGTTCTTAGATGAGAGACTTTGCCAGTCTTATTTCTTATAATTTCAATTCAAAAAATACTGGTACATCTACATTTCTAGACCTGAAAAAAATAGTCTATAGGAAAGATCAAGACATGTTGGCCAGTCCCAACCACGTAGCTTTAAGGAAATACTGAAAGGTATTTTATTGTAAGGGTTGAATACCGTGTTGGCTGAGGTGTTGAACTTCCCAGAGCAAAGGTAATAGTCCAAAAATGGTTTATATCACTTATCTGCTTGATTTCACTGGAAAAACCTTATAAATCTTAGTTTTATTTTTATTCAAGTGTGAATGGAAAATCAAACTCATGACAGAGACAAACACACAAAGAGCTGCAACAAATCTGCGCTTGTGCTGACAGGACATCCTCATCCAACACAGAAATCCTACACACACCCAAGTTACACATGTATAAACCCAAAGATCCGATCTGTGTTAGCTGAGAAGATACAGACAACTGGAAGGACATTCATAAATCAGACCTAAAAACAGATTTTAGACAATATAACTTTAGACGTCTCTTTTCAAAACAGATTCTGTCAACAGTCATGTTGTTCCACTCATACCACAAAAAGACGCAGCTGAAAGGTGAACACAGAAGGAACTTTGGCAAAGACGGTCTTATACAATGCAAACATAGATAATCATGGGGTTTTTTTTTTTGAATGACTGTACAAAGGCTATTGTGGTCCATTATTTGCAGGTTGTTTCTGTTCGCATCTCCAGCATGTGGGGTTTGGGAAACATGTCCGTTACGATCGATAACAACTGCAGAGAAAATACTAAAGGAGGCACTAGTATGCTTTCACTGGTTTCTTCTTTTTACTCTACGTGTTCAAAACAAGCATAAATCACACCAATATGAGCAGAAAACAGAGGCCACGGTCTTATTCCTTGAACTCCAGAAACTGCTGCAGTCTTTTTCGGTGCTCTGCAGACATCTGGACAGCTCTGAAAGTTTAAAGAATTATTTAATTAGCCTGTGCGAGATAAGAAATCAATCTATTACTGTATTTTTAAATCAAAAGCAGCTTACTTTAAATGATTTCCAAAGGTGGTGGTTATCCTGTAAATGGCAGTCTTGAGTGTGGCTCTGAGAGCAAAACGCAGTGTTTTGTAGGTGAAGTCCTCCATGCTGTTGGTGGACCTGAGGGGCTTACTGGAAGCATGAGGCAGCTTAAAGTGTCGATCCACAGCCTAAAAACGGAGCAACCAGTGTTGGTCTGTGCAACATCTGAAGCTGTAATCTGGCTGCTGTGCAATGATATGTATTAACTTGATAACCTTTCACTAAAGCAATGATATAATCAAGAACGTTAACAGAACATAGGAGATATTAGAAAACAATGCATTTGGCATGACTTCAATACTTAAAATAATGGTAACATCCACATAAATGTAAACACGGGTAAAATAAGTCAGCAATAAAGAAACTGGAATAGAAACCTTAAACAACATGTCAACTGGTTCAGTGGATATTTACCAGTATAAACGATCACATTACTGGGCTTAACCTACACACGAAGAGATACTAAATCCCCTGTAAAACTTAACCTGCAAGTAAATGTGGTCTTTTCATTTTGCACATAAATATTTATTCTGATTAGAAACTCTGAGGAAGACCAACAGTTTGCATCAAACATTTATTTTCATGGTTTAGACCTCTCAGTGCATTTACCCTATAATGAATTTAACATGCTAAGCCACAGTAAACCATGTCAACTTGCCTCTTGTAAGTGCAGCATAGAGCTGAGAATGCTGGGTAATGTAGTCTGAACAACCCCAAACTGGTCCTCTGTGAAGGAGGCCTGAACAAGGTAAGACAGCGCTGCAGGGTGGACGCAGGAGAACATTAGGACCATGCTGGACTAATGAGTTTCATCTGATTGAAATGGAAACAGAGAAATCGTCTCCTACCTTCTAGCGCCCAGATGTGAGCCTGGCTGTCCGCGAAGAGAGCCTGACTAGAGGCTTCTGGAAGCTGCAGGACAAAATGTGAAGTCAGTGAGTTCTCTTTGAGATGTTACCCTGACTAGTGAGACGCATACAGCTTCTTGGATCAGTAATGGCATTATGTAACAATAAGCAATAGAATGCTTATTTTGATGATTAGATAAATGCCTCTTGTCGCCAATATTACAGTATGTTTCAGAAGATTCTCTGGACACTACGGGTGCATCTCAAATAAATTAGAATATCAATGAAAAGTTGATTTTTTTCAGGATTTCATCTTCAGGAAGTCACAGATGCATTGTAAACAGGGATATGTCACACATTGATCTGCATCCACCTGGCCCCCTTATAGATCAAGTTAATATTTTCCACATAGTGCCAGATCACAACAAAATTAATTTAAAGTTTTTTTTTTCCACGTTCTTTTCCTGTGCTTTTATTAAACCAACCGGTTGTGTTATATATTTAATTTACATAATGTCATGTCATTTCTGTGTCTTAATGGTCTTCTATGCATTGCATGGATGAGTTTCGCCCCTGAATGTGAACATAGACCCCAGCACGCACTAGGCATGGGCAGGTAGCGCAGTTTTAACATGTTAGGGTTTCAAAACAACTAAAATGTTCCTTCTAAGCATTACCACTGTTGAAAGCTCATTTGATAAGATGCCAGAGAAAGTGCAAGACTGAGCAGAGTTGTTTAGCGCACCACTACGGCAAGCAGTTTTAACATTTAATAGCTGGGCAGGGTCTTTAAAGGGCAACAGTCTACCTCCTTCAAACTACTAAAATGGCATTGCTTCACTCTCAAGACAGGAACTTTTTCTACCGATGTTTCTCCTTCCACTAAACTTTCTGTCAACATGCTTGGATACAACACCGAATAGCCAGCTTCTTTAGCAATGACCTATTGTTCCTTACCCTCTGTGTGGAAGGTGCCAATGACGGAGTCAGCAGAGAAGACTTAAGTTTGGGGTTTTCAGTAGTTTTAAGCGATACTCCTCAAATATAACCAAAACAAGCATTTCTAATAAATCTCTCTGCACTATAAAAGGGATTATTAAATAAAAAAAGCGATGTGATGAAATTCTGATTTATTGAGATGCACCTTTATAGGAGGACGTCTTTGATTCTTCAAAAAGTACTGGTGAGGTCTTTGGTTAAAAATATGACCAACTGAATTTTTTTTAAGTAATAATATTTTAAGTTTTTATGAACGCTGTATTGTAATAGCGCAAAAGTCACTGGAGAATCTTTAAGTGTATGAGTTGTCTTAGTCAGGGTTTCTTTAAAAGATTCAAAGCTGTAAATTAAAGAGTTGTTAGTTAGACACATGTCTGTGGGCTACATTACATGCTGCAGTAATTAGAGGAAGAAGCATAAATCTCAGGAGACAAAGTACCACCAATTGTGCCATGTTGACAGATATCTGGCACTAGAAAAGTCCCGACATGATTAGAAAAGCATAGTTTCATCAATATTTGAGTAGCACAAACAACACAGGTTTCATCATCAAGCAAGAGTTTCAAAGCACGTTATATGACTCCTTAATCCAAGCTTTTAAGGTAATTAGCTAGGCTCAGTGTAACAGCTAGATGGAAAAGAGCTACATTAGTAATGCCGGCAAGATTAGGCCCAGAACCAGAAGGTAGATTAGTGGTTTGTTAAAGCCAAATGAACATCTACTGTGTCAGATAATAGCATGCAGCGACCCCTCATGCACATGCTTCACACATCCTTACCTTGTTTAACAAATACATGATCAGCACCCGCTTTGCCATGAAACTTTTAACCTGAATGAGACAATTAAGTGCAGAAGTGTGTTGATATTAAACATTGAATTATCTTAAATAATAGCGATCTTCTAAGACCATTATTTAAGGTGGAGGCATGCTTCCAGCATAAAAAAAAAACAAAGGGAAAACTGCAGCTGCAGCTAGGCTCCTCACACACTTTTTTACCTATTATTAACAATCTGGTATTTGTATGTTAGGCACAGACACTTTGTCTTCTTTTAGAAAAAACTACCTGACTTAATAAGGATAAATCAGAAAAAGCTAAACTAATTATTTGATTCTTATGATCTGATTGCAGATTTTGAATGAAGAAAGCCTTAAATCTGAAGTGCAGTGCTGGACAAACTCATACAATGCTGTGCTAAAGTATTCACACCCCTTGAATGTTCAAAACTTCAATATGTTTTAGTGGGATTTTATGACCACTGAGATTCTCAAATGGGGGGTATCTTACATATATTTTATTCGAGGTTGGCTGAAAAACAATCATACACACACAAACACTGTCAATTTTAAATCTTTTGATGCAATGAGACCATAAACTTAATTTTATAGCCAGTGGGCTGTTTAATTTTCACATTTTAAATTGGAAAAAGAATAGTGATTCATCCCCGTACCAAGATGCTCTGACCCAACCTGCTAGTGCTGCAGGACAGAGAATTTTTGGGTGTTTGTAAAGAAGCACCGTGACCTGGGGGAGAGAAAGCTTTAAGCAGTTTTTTCCATTTGCTTCCACATATTTATCCAAGATGCTCTTCTCTGCAATGCCTGATTAAGACTAGAAAGAGCTTAGAAAGAGAGGGAACCTGGAATAAAACCTGACTATGGCAGCGCCCTTACAGCCACAGGGTAAAAAAAAAAAAATCCACTGAAACACAAGATTCAGATCAATGCAACAATGTGATTTTAATGCAGTTTAATCTAAACTGTTTTTCTTTCATGTCATTGAAAAGACTTAAGAATATTTTAAGCAAAAAAAAAAATTCTGATTAATTTGTTTTTTTGGCAAAGAAATGTTTTTTTTAAATAAATAATAATATTAATGGTTGTATAAAAAAAAGGCACTTCAAGATGATTTTCCTGCCAAATATTTTGTGTTAGGATGCTGAAAAAGTATGTCATAGGATGCACATCACTGCGATAGATAAAAACATAGCATATTTGTGAACTGTGTGTTCAGGAAAATGGTGCATGATTTAAAACGTATTTACTAACAAATATCTGAAAAGTGTGGCGTGCATTTGTATTTAGCTCATTTCCAGTGCAACAAGTTGTGTCATTTGATCTCAGTGTTAACCCAGCTGTTCTGTGAAGAACTTTGGGGTTTGTTAGAGGACATAATTGAACCATCAGCATCATAAAGACCCAGGACATCATGAAGACAGCAAACAACTCCTGGATAAAGTTGAGAAGAAGTTGAAACCAGGATTAGGTTATAAAGCTTTCTACATCTCTCAGAGCAGTGTTCAATTCATCATCTGAAATTGGACATCCCCACTGTTAAACATGGTGGTGGCAGCATCATCCTGTGGGGGGACCCATTTTCTTTAGCAGGGACAGGGAAGCTGTTTATAGTTGGTGTAGAATTGGATGCATCTTTTTGCTTCAACTTTGCTAATATGCGCTGCTTTGTGTTGGTATATCAGATAAAAAAAACAATTAAATAATTCAAAGTTTGTGGTTGTAAACCAACAAAATATTAAAAGATTTTAATTATAAGGTGAATACTTTTGCAAGACACTGCAACAACCTGCGAATTGTGTTTATAATGATGTCTTTGTACCTGTTCTTTTCTGTTTTGAAGAAACTGGGCCAGAAAACTTGGTTTGGCGGCTTCTTGTTTGGGACTGGGAACCGAGGCTGGAGAGGGTGGTGGGCTGCCGTTGACCTGTGACTCTGAAAAGAGACATACACTCATTATCCAGTCAAAACATCAGAAGTTAATAAGTGTAGACTTTATTCTTAAACATAAGGACAGCTAAATGTAGCATGTGAACTTTCTTTAACCCTTGTCTTACCTGTGGAGGTGGACCAGAGTTTGGGCGCCCTCCTCATGATGTGCGGGCTCTGCACTGAGCCGTACCACGGCGAGCATTGATCCATCGGAGCGGTAAGCCGCCGCAGGGCGGGGGAAGCGAAGGGGCTGTCTAGGTCGGGCGTAAAGGGTGCCGTCAGGGGGCTATGCGGACCTCCGGCGATGGAGCGGGCAAAAACAGAAGCTGGAGTCTTCATTGGGAAAGCAGGTCTTGGACTCATCAGGTCTTCTGTACTAGAGGTTACTTTGATGTGAATAAAATAAAAAAACGTTAGTGATCTGAAATGCTTCCCCCTGAATCAAACACTTGCAATCAAAATTACCTGATGTTTCAGATGAAGTTTTCCTTTCACTGCCACTTGACAGAGATTTGGCCCTCCCATTAGTTGCTACAGTTTCATGGTAAGTTGCAAGTCTCTGCGTCAGATCAGTCAGCAGAGCCAAACACTCTTTACTCACAGTATTCCAGTTGTGAGGATGTCCACCTAGCAAGGAAGGAAAAAAAATATTGCTATAAGCCAAACTGGACATCAATATATAAACAAAAAACGCAACCAATTATTCTGCATGTGGAAACCATGGCAGACCTGGCTGGCTGAGACTGAAGACTTCCCTGCGTCTTGATGGAGAATGTTTGGACAACAGAGCCAAGTCCTGCAGGGCTAAAAACTAACATTTAGGAAAGGAGAAGTGTCAGTGAACAAACAACTATCACCACATAGCAATCTGGAAGTTGGTTTTAATACCTTCAAGATCATTGGCTGATTGTCAGTAAGGACTTTGGGAAGACACTGGTGGGAATCTTCAGTAAAAGCTAATTGCACAGGAAAACTGTACACCTGCAAAAAATAATATATAAATCATCTACAATTAGCAAGACTTGCTGAGATGATGCACTCATGTAAGAATTGCTCTGATCCTCAAACAGGTTTAACAACACTGCTGTCTGTAAGGGTTCATCAAAAAAAGGACAAAGAAAAGCTGATGATGCCAATAGCATCTGGCAGCAGCTTGCAAAATTTTCATATGACTGGAGCTTTTCCACATTGACACAAAACAACCACAAACTTCACTCCACTTTTTGGGGATTATATGTTTTTTATTTTTTGTTTTATTTTACAAAGAAAAGCATGGTCAGTCAGTCAGTCAGTCATTTTGTACCCCTTATTCCATAGTGGGTCGCAGGGGAGCTGGTGCCTATCTCCAGCAGTCTATGGGCGAGAGGCGGGGTTACACCCTGGACAGGTCGCCAGTCCATCACAGGGCAACACCAAACAACCATGCACACACTCATTCATACACCTAAGGGCAATTTAGAGTGACCAATTAACCTAACAGGCATGTCTTTGGACTGTGGGAGGAAGCTGGAGTACCCGGTGAGAACCTACACATGCACGGGGAGAACATGCAAACTCCATGCAGAAAGACCCCCGAGAAAAGCATGGTGTGAATTTATATTCAGCACCCTTTACTCTTCTACCCTAAACAAACTGAAGTGTAAGCAACTGCCTTTAGAGGACACCTAATTAGTAAATTGAGTCCCTCTGTGTGTAAATTAACCTCAGACGCCCTTTTCAGAAAGCAACTAGTTACACTGGATTTTTTTTTTTTTTTTAGGGATACCAGAATAAAAGGGGGATGTATACAAAATGCACCTCATACTTTAGATTTAGGAGGTGGTTGTTGTTGTCAGCGTTGGTTTGTCCCTCGTGTGAGAGAACAGAATATGTCCTCTCAGCATCTTAAAGATGAAAATTATGAATTTAGAAATAGGACTGAAATAATTAATTGTGAATAATTACTGAAATATCATTAAATGGAGTATACAGCCTCTAAAACATACTCTTTGCCAGTCAGAGCAGTTATTAGGTCAAAATTGAACAAAAAATATACACAATTTTGCATTTAAGGTTAAAAAACTTCTTTGTCTGTAAATATGCTCTATCCAGAACTCCTCATGTGGCATAGTTTTAGATTTACTTGGTTCAAATTCTGGAAAAAAAAAAATCTCCTTTAAAGCATCCATTCGCCATCCGATTATTAATCAGTTAATCAAAAAAAATTAATCATTAAAACAGATTAATCGATTAGCAAAATAATCGTTAGTTGGAACCCTAGGTATAACACCCACAATTCCTGCCCTTTACATAATTTTACCATAAAACTCAGCTATGAGTCACTTTAGACAAAAGTCTAATTACATATTGCCATAAACACACAGTGACCCTGCAGTACAGCATAAAAATGCTCAGAAATTAATTTAAACTGGGTGACTTTCTTTGCCCCAGAACAACCATCTCTAAGGAACAGAATAGGTTCTAATACTGAACCTTGGGGTACCCCATACATCACTGTAGTCAAATCAGACACTTTTCAACATGTAAAAACGATGAAGCTTCTTCCTGAGACATAGGGAGTGAGCCCATTTTAAACCCGTTTTAAGACAACCCAGCCAAATCCTTAAGTTTACTAAAAAGTAAAACTACATCACACGGTACCATGTAATGCTCAGAACAAACCATTACAAATGACTCAATTTACTTTTACTATGACTAACGCAGATAAAAACTTAAATCGGTCCACATACCTCTGTGACAAAGATCCTAAAGAGCAGCAATGTGATGTACCAGGTGAAGAGGAGGAAGGTGGCGCTGATCCAGAGGTGGTAGAGAAGGGAGAGGTCCACGACTCCAGCTATGCTGTCGAGTGGATGGACAGAGCTGGAGGAGGAGGAGATTCAAACAACGATGCTCATCTAACTCCTTACAATGGTCTGAAGACCCAAAACATGTATGGAACTTATATAGAAAACATACCTGTCCAAATGAAGATTCAGAGTTTTGCAGATCCATGTTTTTGGAATGTAGCCTAAATAAAACATTTTACTTTAAAGTCATAAATGGGAAAAACTGGTCACAATTATAATTTGCATTAAATAAAAGTACAAACTACATTATATGGTTAAGGCAACTTTGTTAAATATTCTTAACTTGGAGATTTCTTTTAAAAACTAGTAACTTACCCAGAAAGAAATACACAACAATGAAGTTCCTGACAGCGTAAAATGCTTGAATGGTGCTGCACTTCACCACTAACGGCAGGGAGCCCTTAAAGTGGAGGTATTTGTATTGCTGAGGAAACAGTAACAGGTCTACTGTTAGTAAGAGGTATAAATCAGTTTAGTTTGGGGAATGATGTTGGCAATTTGAGCCCTTGGTCAAGTACAGAGTCGGTCAGAAGTTTACATACACCCATCATAGACTTCAATCTCATAATATCTTACCTTAAGGATTTACTTTTACTGTGTATTCATGGGGTTAAATAATTTTGCAACAAACAAGTTTAATGGGTTTTTTAAGCAAGAACTTTGCCCATAAATTTTAACAAAATGTGGAGTTTTTCTTATCTACACATGGTGAAAGTTATACATACATGTCTACCACTATTTGTCTAAATAGTCATTAGCAAGCTGCAGAGAAACCACCGTTTTTAAAGCTATCAACAAGATTCTGGTATAATTCTGGCGAACATTTGACCACTTTTCTTGTCAGAGCGAGTTCGTTTGTTGAGTTCATCTTCATGCTGAGTTCGTCTGGTTTTCTGGCACAGACGGGACTTTTAAGCATAATATGAAAACGTTCAGTATAAATGAGGTCAGGACTTTCCAACAGCTTAATGTCTGCAGGTTTTATCCATTTCAGATTTGGATTTAGAATCACTGTCCTAAAAAGACAAAAAAAAACTCTTGTTCCAAAATTGCCAACTTCAAGGTTGACTGAATTTTACCAGAAGGACAAGGCAAATGCCTCAGTTTAGAAAACAATATGAGCAGATGACACATATATTCAACTACTTGCCCACAATGACAATAATAGGGTTAAGAGGAGTCAATGTGAGGGTTTTAAACCAAAAAATACCACACCAATGATCAAGCATGGTGATGGTAGCATCATGCTGAGGGTGCGTTTGCTGCCAGTGGTGTGGGTGCATTGCACAAGATGGGTGATGGATTAAGTTTAAGAATGTAATTTGACCTCAGATCAGCAGCTAGCCACCTGGACAGAATTTTCTATCAGGACAATGATCCCAAACACACTTTAAAACTGGTTTTGAAAAAGATAAAGCTGGCAAATTTTGAGACAGAATTATGCCAAAAAAATGTGTGTTCATGATGCGACTCACTAAGGGACTTCTGTTCAAATGTAAGAGGGGGTGGATATATAGATTTGAGCCTGCATGTATAATTTTGAGTTTTGGGTATTATAGATAATCCACAACATTGAAAGAAATTATCGAAGTTGTTTGTTGCACCGTCAATCCTTGCAGGAAAAAGAATGATTCAATAAATTAATAAAAGCCCAAAAACAAGACCAGATTCATGTGAACGATGAGTGTATGAAAACTGAGCGGCACTGTAAATAATACTGGTATCATACCTGAACAGTGTGAAAGGAGACATAATTTATGTTATGGATCACTCCCAGCAGGCTGTGAGAGAACCCGACAAATGCTCCTGCCAGCAAAAAGACGAGGTGGTATTCATTGAGGCACATCCGAGGATGACTGTCGGGGACAAAAAGACACTGAAGCAGTTAAACTTTAGTTAAGGTTCCAAACTCAAAATAATTCTGGCCTGGCATCTACTTACCCATCGCTACTTTTACCAGGGTACCCGAGCGTCTCATATCTGTGACCCACGGCGACTGCGCAACACCAGCCTACAATCATTCCCATCAGACAGTGGGCAAAGGAGTTGACAACCTGGCGAGGTTGGAGCAGCTGACCCAACAATGCAATCTTAGAGCAGGCAATAGTCGGGATAACTGAATATACAGAAAGAGATTCATGGCATGTCAACAACTGGACAGACATCAATGACTAAAAAACTGAAAAGATGAACACTTATTTTACTAAACCAGTTCTTTGATTGTACTTAAGAAATTTTCCAGTTTTTGTTTCAGGCTTTCTATCACAATAAATAAAAACAGGAAAACACAATCTGGAAAATGCAAGATGTTTCTTTGTCTTAAATCCAAGCTTCATAAATCCTAAACCCTATATGCCAAAACAATTACTCTTTTACTGTTTTCTGCCACTCACCGGTATAATACTCCAAAGTCAAGAACCCGACCATGATGACAACTCCACCAAGCAGTATGACTGAGAAAACTGAACTGGCACTCGTCAGCAGAGCCAGGCAGTCTGGTGTCACAAGAAAAGTCTTTTTTTTTTTTTAAACAATTGCAAATGGGTCACAACAACATGTCAAACAGCAAAACCAATGTGGTGACTGACCTGTAATTGTCTGGATGGGGTGAAGAAAACTGAACTTGCTGAGCATCACAAAAACTGCTGTGGTGGGCGGCAACAACAGGACAGACCAGGCAATGCTAGCGGCGGCTCTCCACCAGATAACCTAAACAGAGAGGACATTATTAAACAGACTAAAAACAACTATGCTGCAAAACGTGACTGATAACTTCCTCGAGCATTTGTAAGCAAACTAAATATTAGCTTATCTCATTTGTTCTCTAAATAAACCTAGCTCTCCGCTGCAGATGTGCATGGATGAGAGGTGATGTTTTAGAGCAAACCCAAAGTCTGATCGGGTTCAATAATTTACCCTGCTGCACAAACAGCAAGTGAAAATGTATTATACTCTTGCAGTAAAGCTGGTAAAAGTGTGCATGTACTCATCATCATGAATGTCATAATAAATTGGGGGTTTTGACAGTGCATTTGAACCATCCCCCCTTGAGCAGATTGTCACCTGCAGCTTTCCTCCGAAGGCGACAGTTAAGGTTAGATGGTTAAAATTTGGACAAAACTGGGAGTCCAAACTAAACAGTGAGCACAAACACATGAAAACTTAATTTGAGATGTTAGAGCAGAGTGGCATCAGGCTTCTGGACTCGTCAGTGGAAAAGGGGCAGTCCTGACCTACACCATGTTGTGGACTAAGATGAAAAGCTGCATCTGTCCCAGGAACCCAAACAGTTTAAATGAACTCTAGAAGATTGGTCCAATATCCAGCCAGAATTATGCCAGAAAGTTGTTGAAGGATACAAAAGCCCTTACTTTGTTTTTATATAATAGGGTTGTGTGTATATTTGAGTTTAAATGTATTAATATCAACCTATAACGGATTGGAAAAACAAATCAAATAGATTCAAACTTGTACACATAATCATTAAAAGAATTTAATCGTATGTTGTATAATGTGTATAGATTCCTCATTTAAGTCCACAACTTATACAACATGTCTGATATATATTATTCAATGTATTTCAACTTCTGATCAAAACTGTGTAAAACTTACACATCGCGAAAAATTACCGTACTTTTTTTTGTTGTCTTGTAACATATTTTCAGACATTTTAATATTTCAGGTTTACCGAACCAACTCTTGGTTTGAATAATAGAGGATAAACACTACATTTAACTATTCCAAGATTAATATTGACTTCCTATATTTTGAACTGTTGCGTGATTCTTTAAGATTTTTTCCTTCAGTGGCATAAAAACAACACCAATATAAGTAATAAAAATCCTCTAAATATTCTTACTAGTATAAAATACCAATGTTAATAAAATATTAAACTCAAACTTTTTTTGTTGTCAAGTCTGCTTTAATTGTCCTCTGCTGGAATTTTTCACTTTTAATCACAGCCTACTACTACTTTCCTTTAAATGTGCTTTATATAAATAAGAGGTTACTTTAAAAATACTTTTTAAAAAAAACAACGTTTTGTAAAACTAAACACAAGGAAGCTAGCATAAACAAATGGAGTCGAGGGTTAGCCACTCGGCTAACGTGATCCATTGTTGTTCTTGAAATGAACTGTTACTGTTTAGTAAAAATACTCACCTTGCGAATAAAGCAGCAGTGTGTCGCTGAAAAAAACATGTTGCTTGTCTGAATATAACCCGTTTCTGCGATAAAATCGACTTCAGCTCACCGGCTGTCAAACTATTTTGGCCTCCGGTATCCACATCGCGCCACATGCATTCAAGACACCTTAGAAGGACCCCAAAAAAGAAGTTGGCCGTATTGCTGCCTGTTTCGGATGCGCATGATTTATTTCAAATATACTCTTCAACAGAAATGCAGTGACTAATTGCCTACACTTCTTGAGAAAGTTAACGAATTTTTAAGATGGGTTTAATTTTAGTACACAGATATCAAGGAAAAGTAACATTACTAACAACTTAACTCACGGCATCAAGACAAGTCGACACGAAAAAGATGGCTCAATGGGAATTCCTACTACTTTCCGTGATCAGGATGGTTTGGATAGCTCAGTAAAAATAATCGACTCTTTCGGTTCATATACTCATTCTTGGTGTAACTTCAAGCTTTATCAAGCAAGCCCAGCTTGAGAAGGTACAGCAGTGCATTAAAATATACTTAAAATGGTCATTTTTTTAGTAATTTAATTTAAAAAGTGAAATGTATGTATTATATAAATTTATTACAGAGTGATATACTTCAAGTGTTCATTTCTAAATTCCGTTTCTTGGAAAATTTGAATATCTAATACGACCAATAAAAAATATTTTAAAACAGAAATTCTATGTTATGGTTATGTTTTTGCCTACACAGTCATGAGGAAGACTGACGGTCCAGTCATTGCTGAAGAAGTTATGCAAGCACACTAATAAAAACGTTGTGTGGAAGGAAAAACTGTGGTAGAGAGGGGTGCACAAGCAACGGGGATAACCACACCCTTGACAGGATTGTGGTTTAAAGCCTGTTTTGGAAAAATGAAAGCGCAATGTGCTGCTGGAGTCATGGCTTCAAAACCCATCGCATACATGGGCTACAATTGTCCCATTCCTTGTGTTAAGCCACACCTGAAACACAAACATTGTCAGAAGCGCCTTGCTTGGGCTAAGGAGAAAAAAGATCGAGCTGATGCTCAGTTGCTCATGTTATCACATTACACATTTCATTTGCTGCAAGCCATAATAAAAGTAAACAAAAAAAAAAAAAAACAACACTTCAAATATATCACACTGTGGGTAATGAGTATATGTAACATTTGACTTTCACTTTATAAACTGAATTACTGAAATAAATAAACTTTTGGACGATATTCTATTTCAATGAATTACACATATATTAATTAGAATATATTCAGCCTCACAAATGTTTAATACCATCAATATTCAAAAGTAATCATTTTAAACTGTATATATTTTTATAGTATAATAAACTTCATATTTTATGTAAAAAAAAAAGAAATATAAAAACTAATTATATGTGGGTCTCTGGTCTCCTCTACCTACAAACTGTCTCCATGTGCCTGTCAACTGGCACTTTATTATGCTTTTGAATGTGATGGTATTATCATGTCATTGCACTAACTCAATCAGTGCTAAAAAAGTACTTGTGTTATAATGTACAAAAAAGATTAATGCATTATTTTTTATTAAAAATAAAAGACACCATATAATAAAACAGCTCACAAATGACTCTGCTTCTTGAGCCGGCTTGGATGAAATATACTGACACATCAGTATATTTCAGTTTATATACATAATTTGCCTCTTGGTAACACGTATGCATTAAACATAGTAACTTAGTAATTGTTTGGATCGTTGACTTTACTGCCCTTGTTGCCATCTTCACACAAGTCAGAGCTTAAGTCATTAGGTTTCATCATGCACCAGAGTCTTCTTGCTGAGATGAAAGCCATTGCCAAAGGACAAAAAACTGTCTTTGACCAAATCTCTGTTTTTGTCGCTGTCCTGAGTAATCTGCTTGGTCTCAAAAGCATTAGGTGGGAGCTTCTGGTATGAGCTTATGGACATGTCGGTTTGAACTTCTTTGTGTGTAAAGAACTTCTGAGTAATTGCAGGAAGAGCGAGCTGCTCCCTCTGGGTCTTCTTGTCCTCCCACAGCTTCAGCAGACGCCGCTGATTATTTGTCATATCCTTGAGGTTTTGCTGCAACGACTGCACTTGGTCCTCTAAAAGCGTCTTGGAGGTGACCACATTCGACAGCTCTGCTGTCAAGTCATCAATAGTCGAACTAAGTTTCCTGGTCTTTTCTATTAAGGAGTTGCACTCCCGTTCCTTTTCTTGCAAATCATTGACTATGTCTTTTGTGGTCTTCCCAGTGAAGTTGGGGCTGCTCTCGAGTCCGATCTCAGTCCGAAGAGCCTTCACTTGCTTTCTAAGCTCTTTGTTGTCCACCGTCAAGATCTTCAGTTTCTGTTTCAGGCCCTCGGTCGAACGCAACCTTGTCTCATTTTGCCTGAGTTTTTCCCTGAGAACATTTTCCCTTTGCAAAGCTTCATCTCTTTCCTTCCGGGAGTTCTCCAAAAGTTTCAGCATCTCAAATTTGGAGGCTTTTTCAGCTTTACCACTTACGGAGGCCATCCTGTGGAGAAGTGCCCAAATCAAAAATCAAGGAAAACTTATTACTGCATTTCTTTAAAAAAAAACTGAGTCCTTTAGTAGGGTTTTAATGAATCCACAGGCATTACTGAGACTGAGGTAGGTGACATTCCTCTAAGAGGGTTATCAGTTAGGTAAGCTCCAGTGTAACTCAAAGCTGAGGCTAGAATGACCATTAATTATGGCGCCGACATCACTTTGACACAGTGTCAAGTGACCCAATTCTTTTCCCTATTTTCTTAATTAATCTAAAAACTTCAGCCCTTGTTAGTCAGTACAAACAAAGGGCAAAGTCCTAATGACAGTCTCTACCTTGTGTTCCTGCATGTGGCGCATTTCAGAGCTCAGCATTTTCCACTGCAGGTCATCCAAACTGTCACACTAGATTTTATCGGTTTAGCCCACCATGCAGCAGCTAAGACGGATGAGTCAGAGGCCGGATGGCGAGAGACCGACTGTTCGCTTTTAAAGTCAGACATTCTCTTGTAAATGTTGAATCTATACCTACTGGTTACGATCTCACCTTTAAATATTTAAAACATTCAACTGTGGAAATGCACAGGCAACTTCTAACACTGACCAGGTTAGGGTCACGTTGCCTACCTGGTGACAGCTGGGGTGAGTTAAGGTTCTCAAGCCTAAAATCTTTTAAGTGCAAAAAAAGGCAAAGAGGTGAAGTAATTGCTAATGTTTCCATTTTAATGCAATTCTTCAGTTGTTCTATACTGCCTTGAAAAGGCACTCATATCCTCTGAACCTTTTTACATATTGTCAATTGTGGTTTTAAATGAGAGATCCATACAAAGGAGTGCGTATTATGAAGTAGAGAATGGTAGGCTCTAAGGCGACTGTGGCTCAGTGGGAAGAGTAGTCATCTTGCAATCAGAAGGTTGTGGGTTTGATTCCAGCTTCCTCCTGCCATATGTCGATGTGCCCCTGGGCAAGGCACTTAACCTCAAGTAGCCTACCGATCTGCGTATCGGTGTATGTGAGTGCGTTTGGGTGAATGTGGCTCTAGTGTAAAGCGCTTTGAGCGGTCTGTATATAGGTTATATATATGCTATATAAGTTCAGTCCATTTACCATTTAGCCCAAGATCAGCCAAACTGGATGGTCAATGGCTGTGAACAGCAGTTTTCAGGTCTTGTCACATATTGCCAATTGGATTTGAGTATGTTTATGGTCGTTGAGCTACATTAAGGTGGCCCTCCACCCCATTCTCAAGCTTTTTGCTGCCTCTTATCAGGTTTTCCTCCAGAATTGGCCTGTATGTAGCTATCTTCCCAACTGCTCTAGCCAGCTTACCATTTCCCCACAGCATGATGCTGCCAGCCATATTCTCTCACCAGAGATGTACAGATGTACAGACAATGAAACTGAAACACCTGTCATTTTAGTGTGGGAGGTTTCATGGCTAAATTGGACCAGCCTGGTAGCCAGTCTTCATTGATTGCACATTGCACCAGTAAGAGCAGAGTGTGAAGGTTCAATTAGCAGGGTGAGAGCACAGTTTTGTTCAAAATATTGAAATGCACACAACAGTATGGGTGACATACCAGAGTTCAAAAGAGGACAAATTGTTGGTGCACGTCTTGCTGGCGCATCTGTGACCAAGACAGCAAGTCTTTGTGATGTATCAAGAGCCACGGTATCCAGGGTAATGTCAGCATACCACCAAGAAGGACGAACCACATCCAACAGGATTAACTGTGGACGCAAGAGGAAGCTGTCTGAAAGGGATGTTCGGGTGCTAACCTGGATTGTATCCAAAAGACATAAGAAAAAACATGCTGTGTATCAGGATGACAATGCACCAATACACACAGCAAGACTGTTGAAATATTGGTTTGATGAACATGGAAGTGAAGTTGAACATCTCCCATGGCCTGCACAGTCACCAGATCTAAATATTATTGAGCCACTTTGGGGTGTTTTGGAGGAGCGAGTCAGGAAACGTTTTCCTCCACCAGTATCACGTAGTGACCTGGCCACTATCCTGCAAGAAGAATGGCTTAAAATCCCTCTGACCACTGTGCAGGACTTGTATATGTCATTCCCAAGACGAATTGACACTGTATTGGCCGCAAAAGGAGGCCCTACACCATACTAATAAATTATTGTGGTCTAAAACCAGGATTTTCAGTTTCATTGTCCAACCCCTGTAGATCCTTGCTTTACTATGGACCCCTTGGCTGCTTCTTTTTTGATTAATGAAGCTGTCTTTTTGTGCTCGTGAACCAGATTTTCTGTGTTCCTGGTCATTCCCAAACAGGAAAGTCAGAGCTTGCTAAGCAACCCTGAGTTACGTATCCAATATGGCTTGTCAGTTTGGTGGACAGCTATCATAATAGGTTTGCAGTGGAGCCACCTTTTACACTTTCTGATGATGGTTTGAACAGAGCTTTATAACCTAACTCTGCTTTAACTTTTTCCACAACTTTCTCTTTGGCTGCTGTGTTCCTTTGTCTTCATGATACTGCTTCTTAACTAATGTTCTCTAACAAACCTCAGAGGACTTCACAGAACAGCTGCATTTATTGAGATTAAGTTACACAGCGGGACTTCTGAACAAGTTGCACTTAATTTTTATTAGGGGTATCAGATTAAAAGGGGGCCGAATACAATAATGCCCGTCACACTATTTGAAAAACCGTTAAAAACCAGTTTCATTCCACTTCACAATAAATGCACTAATTTGTGTTGATCGATCATGTAAAATTCAAATAAAATGAAGTTTGAGACTATTCATTCATTCATTCATCTTCTATACGGCTTATTCCATAGTGGGTCACGGGGGAGCTGGTGCCTATCTCCAGCAGTCTACGGGTGAGAGGCAGGATACACCCTGGACAGGTCACAGTCCATCGCAGGGCAACACAGAGACATACAGGACAAACAACCATGCACACACTCATTCACACCTAAGGACAATTTTAGAGAGACCAATTTACCTAAATGTCATATTTTTGGACTGTGGGAGGAAGCCGGAGTACCCGGAGAGAACCCACGCATAGACGGGGAGAACATGCAAACTCCATGCAGAAAGAGCCCTGGTCGGAATTCGAACCCAGGACCTTCTTGCTGCAAGATAACAGTGCTACCAACTGACTCTGCTCTTTAATTTCCCTCACAGGACATTACTCACCATGGAACACTTTCAAAATAGACATGGATTTGAATAGATTTTATTATATATTATAATTTGCCATAGTAACAACAAACTATAAAATATTTACAAAAATTACTTAAACAGGCCAGGTGTTGGCATTAGTTAAGGGCACTTGATTGTAGGAAAATATAACACATTACCTCCAGAGGAAACATAAAAAACAAATAAAATATTTCTAAACCAAATTTAGCCACTAGTTCCATTCCCAACTATAGAAATATAGATATATCTATAGATATATCGATTAAATACCACTGATGCTGCAATCACAAACCAGTTTAAAAAAAAATATATTTTACATCAGCGCTATAAAGCTGGAAACGTCACCACCACTATAACAGATTGTGTGCTGTGTAATACTACACCACAATTAATGTAAGCAAGTTTAGAAGCCATCCCATTAGAAGTAACATACTTGTGACTAGTTTTCATTTTCAGAGGTCATGACAATGCACCGAGTTTACACGCCGGCCTTTAAAAAGGCCATAATCCGGAACGTCCAAAATGCCGGTGAAATCCAGTCCACCCATGACTTCATCAGCGGAGGAATTTGAGTCTCTCGAATAGGGCAACTGGAGAACCTGTCATTTAAAAATGAAGAATAATGCTCAGTTTAGGAAGACGAAACCATGTAAAGGAAGTCTGTTGTCAGGTGTTTGACTCAAGTAGGTCAAAAAGAGACACCCTCATTCCCTTATCTAAAGTAAAACTCTTCTGCCATTAATATAGGCCTGCAGCTGATATATAAAAATATTAATAATACTTGGAACATTAGTGTTAAAGGAATTATGCAATGCCACAACATAAGATTGAGAAAATAACTGCGGTATACATTTGCCAGATTATAACATTTATATTTTGTCATAAAAGGCATATTAAGCATCATTGTTGACCTTCACACAATGCAGGTCCTTCATGGTGAAGTCACTTTGATGGCCTCTGTTGCAGGAGGACTGGAATGTTCTGAACTCCGCTCTGGATTGCTAAAGAAGTACATCTGTAAGCAAGAGGAAGACAGGTTTATCATACACAAGGAAACTGACAGAACTTTACAGGACAAATGTGAAGAAATGTACATTAAATACATAATAAAATAAGTACATTTAAGCATCATATAAAAAGAAAGAGACATTAATATCCTAATTTAATCTAAGGCACATTAAAAACTAAACTGATAAGGTGTCCATTGATCTTAATGAGAAAGCTGTAGGGAACAAGTACATGACAAGCAACTCTAAAATTTATTAAGGCCCAAGACTATTGAGGGCCATATATACCGATAACAACATCAAAATAAATAAAAAATGGGCCGGGAATGAAGCCTTGAGGAACCCCACGTGATTCTTGTTCTCTCTGATTTTTAATTACCATATGACACAAAGTAGTCTCGGTCTGACAAACAAGGTCGGAGCCAGCTTAGCATAGAACAGCACCAGACAATACCACCTATTTTTCCTGTCTATTATTCAGAATGCTGTGATCAACTGTGTCAAACGCAAGAGTGAGACCCAGTAATACAAACACTTACTATCTTCCCAGATTTTTCGGCCAAAAAAGTTAGATATGGGATCTTTTAACAGGGCAACCAGATTGAGCCTCTTTAAAAGGTTTGATCACTGCACATGACTGTTGTAGAAAAAAAGCCAAAAAAAGACTGAATCCATTAGTTAAACAACTAATGAAGTTAACTATAACTATAAAGTTAGGAGTCTGTCTTATTCACTCTTCAGACACAGGGTTACTGTACTCTGTAGAGCAATTACATGGATGTAACGAGACATTAGATCTGCCTGCAGACCTGACAGTATTCACATTAAGAAGTCATCCAACAGCCCATTGTCACAACAGTTTGCAAGCATGGTCAAAGTTTCCACTGAGAAGAGGCTTCCCAGAGGAGAACAACCTGACACTGCCAGATATATTTGTTACCCAGAAACACACAGGTAGAGCTGCGCAAAAATGGCATGGCTTTGTATGTGACTGACACAAACAAGATGGGACAAAGCTTGGGCATGCTGAGATCGCAGAGAACAATTGAGAGTTGGGCAATCATTGTTATCTACACCATCGCGGACACGCTGAAATAATCAACTAAATTAGAAACGCTGAGAAGGCAGAACCCCAGATCAGATTTGTTTGCTCACATTTCAGGCACTGGAAACAGGCATTATTACCTTACAGCCTACAGCCAGCAGTCCATTCAGCACCACAATGGCTGATACGGTCGCTATAATGACTTTGGGGTGGTCGTCTCTGAGTGCGGGCCAGAAAGTCATCACCAGCACTGAGCCGGATAGGCAGACAGCCACTGCGATGGAGAGCCACATCAGCCACTCATATGGTAGAATCCACAGGACCTGTTATGGAAACAATCTATGAGGATTTATTATTGCTTGTATGATATATGGACAAATACTTCCCCTCTAAGATGTCAAGAAATGATCAAAAATAGGCATTACTCAAGTATTTTATTTGGATTTTATGTAAACAAATAAAAATCTGTATTACATGGCTTCCATTTTTAGTTTAGCCTCATTAACTCTAAATAAATAAAATCCAGTCCAACCACTGCCTTCAGAAGTTACCTAATTAGTAAACAGAGTTCAACGGCATGCAACTTAATCTCAGGATAAATCCAGCTGTCCTATGAAGGTCTCATAGGCTTGTTAGAGAACATTAGAGAATAAACCACGTCATGAAGACCAAGGAGCACAGCAGAAAGGTCAGGAATAAAGTAAACAATATCCCAAGCTTTAAATGTCTCACAGAGCTCTGGTTTAATCCATCATTCGGAAATGGAGTAGAGTATGGTGCAACTGGCTGTCCACCTAAACTGACAAGCCAGGAAAGGAGACCATTAATCCAAGCAACCAAGATGCCCATGGCAACCTTGGAGGAGCTGCAGAGATCCACAGCTCAGGCAAGAGACAACAAATATGGTCTTAAAAGAAGTGATGCAAGAAGAAACTCAACGTTGAAAGAAAGCAACAGAAGTATAGTTTAAAGTTTGCTACAAGCCATATAGAGGACAGCTGTTAGGTTGTATGTAACCCACTGTACATGTGTGTCTAGAGTCAAGCCATGCGCAGGCGAAAACCTAAGGAGTTGCTGTAATGTAAAAGGTTTTCTACTGTTTTAGATGAAGGCGGCCATTAAAGTGTGAACTCAAATGTCAAGAAGGTGCTCTGCTAAGATGAGACCAAGATTAAAACTTTTTTGCCTATTTGGAAAACAGTGTGGTGTAAAACTGAGGCCACACATCAACCTCAACACACCCTCCCTCTGGTAAAACATGGTGGTCATATCATGCTGCAGGGATGCTTTTCTTCATTGAGGACAAAGATGCTGCTCAGAGTTGAAGGACAGATGGATGGACCTAAATGTAGGATAACCCTGGAAGAAAAACTGTTAGTGGCTTCAAAGGACTCTGGGGTGGAGGTTCCCCTTCCAGCACGACAGTGACCCTAAACATTCAGTTAAAGATACATTGGAATAGTTTATGTAAAGGCCATTAAATAATATACCGTACAGAGCGCACCTGATTAAAAGCTGCATGCTCTAGTTTTAGAAAGAAAACCAATTTTGTACTTGTACAAGCCGCACCGGATTTTAAGCCGCGGCTCTCCCACTTTGTAATATGAGATATTTACACAAAAAGATATTACACGTGGGGATTTTTAACTTTTAATTTAATCCGTATGGTAATAAAAACAAATGCATATTGTAAATGCTTTTTTTCTAACAGTGCCTGTAACACGGCTACCTTTAACTATACGTACGTTATCAGTAACACACAAATTACGTTGCTTATGCTTTTTTACTGAACAGTGCACGAACAACATTCCAATATCTCCTAACTGATTTACACTGCAGCCTACCAGGTCAAAGGTCATTGATTGCCTTCCTCATCTTCTTGCTGCGCACTGAAACGATCAAAGTCCTGTTCTTCAGTGTCTGAATTGAACAGCCTCAGGATCTCGTCCGTCACTTCAGCCTCTTAGTTGACGCTCTCACGTGAGCGCATCCGGTCCCCTTAATCACGCAGCAGTCCAGCCTTTCCAAACCCGTTGGTGATTCTCCATGTTGACGAGGGTGAAGATAAATGTCTGATTTACAATAACGGTAACTGAATTGTGAAAGTCTTCTTGATTTATCGCTCTTGTTTTTAGCCAGTATTTATTATTTTAGTAACATGTAGTTCGCCGTACACGTACTACTTTTCAATGTTTATAAGACGAGATGTTTCAACACGGTTTCTATGCACAAAATACCACGTAGAATAGTGTTATTGTCATTGTTATTGTTGTAAGACCGCTGTTACAGCTGCTTCAATACAAACGAAAACAAGCAGGAAACTGAAACGCTACAACTCGGAGATGACGTAAACTCCGACATCCCGGTTCCGACTTCCGGGGTTAATGGAAAGCAGCATAGCTGTTGATAAGTTGAGAGTAAACAACGCAATAGCCAACAGAAAGAACAGAATGAAGTGCAAAGTTGAAAATAAGTTTAAACAAAAGGACTTAAGGTTTAACAATCGTCGTAAGATAAAGAACAAAATAGATAAATAAATAAATATAGATTCTCAATGAATATGAGAAAGGAATGTTTCTGCAAAACATTAGCTTATGCATAACACATGTGATTTGACATAAATGAAGTAATGTGCAAAATAATAGGGATAGTAGCAGGACAATGGCAATTTTTTGGTTTAATGTAACTTTAGCTCCACTGTTGGTTAAGGAGTGATTTAGGCTTGGAGAAAGCTTCAATAAATAAAGTATCTTGAAACCATTAGGATGGATCATCTGTGTTCAACTGGAAGCTACTCTCTATCTAGTCTGACTGAGTATAAACTATTTACCAAAGATAATAAGCAAAAAATGAAGTCCTGAAACTTTGTTAGTTTACCAAATAAAATCCCAGTGCAACACATTAATGTGTTGTTGTAGCGTGACAAAATGAGGCTAAAGAATACTTTTGCATGCACTGTATAGGCATCCAAACTGTTTCTTAGATTATATGGTTCATTATAAAGTGTTAGAAGGCACATTCTGTTGCAGAACAGTGCGAGTAGCATAACTGGCAAATTTATAGGGCTTACCACAGCTGGAATATAAACAGACAGCGAATATCCGTAAGCACAGACGATCTCCATAAACGAATATGACACCAGGTTCATGATCTTGTTGTTCCTCCACAGCAGCAAACCCCAGAGTCCAAGGGGCACAAGCCAAGCATAGCTGAAGATGGCAGTGGCAGCTATGCTTACTGCAAAACATATACATTGCAAGCTCAAGATATAAAAATGGAGATTTTTCTAACATGTTTAGTCTTATTGGAACTGAACTTACCTTTTCCAAAATCTGGGGTATATTTATAGCTTGGATTCCCAAAGTGTTGCAGAAAATTAGAGATGTTTCCACTAATAGCAATAGCAAACACAAGAGTAGTGCAAATCCAGAATGGTCCTAAAAACACAAACACAATAAAAACATGTATAAAATCAATATTTACAACCTAAACATTTTATGAACATGAGCAAAAAAAAAAAAAAAGGCTTGCCACCACATGAAATCTTTAACAAATGCCACAACTGTGCAAAAGAGTTAAAGCTAACCATAAAGATCTGGGTTTTTGCGAAGGTAAAATTGAATGAAGTTCTTTCCAGGCCACGGCACCATTGATCCAAGGATCCTCTCTTTTACCTGAAGTAAATGTTAGAAGCACATAAAATTTCAACCATCTTAAAGTTACATCTGCCCTGAAAAAAATGTATTTGATAATACAAATTGTGGCAGGAACAAAATTAAATGACTTACATGATGGGTCTCAATGTCAAAGAATCTTTTGGTGTGTTATGTTATGCAATGTCGCAGTAATAGATAGCACTTTTCTTTTTCCATGACATATAGCTTTATGTAACGACAATAGTGAACACTTCATTATTATGCTGACAATATCTCATTGCACCCCACATTTTCGTAATGATTTCTGATAGCATCCCTAGTTACACATTACATAATCTTTGGTCTCACTCTTTCTCTTGGGCATCACTTGTCATTGCAGCTGGTTTTCTTACAGATCAGCATATCATTTTTTAGCAACAATATACCGCAACGACAGGTCAAACTTTTTGGGCCTCGTTTTGGAACGTTAAGATCCTCCGCTATCGTCTAATTTGCTTATAAGTTGTAGTGGGTGCACACACTGCATCTCCTGCTGATACTTCCTATTGTCTACATCCTCCAGCTTCCTCAACCTTCTACAGTGTGTATTTTAAGCGTACATCAAATGTTTAGGGCATCTTGGTTATCAACAGCACCTGTTCAATGTTTTGCGATTTTCTCTTTCAGTCGTTATATAAGCATGTCCTGACTGACACACGTGCACATTATTGGCTAGGCTCATCACCTCAATAGGACGTGGTTAGCTATTCATATATTACAGTAGCGTGGCTGTGCTATATACAATAGATCTAGTCGAATTTGTCCGCGTTGTGTTGGCGACTTACTTGAACCCACCATTGCATCCTGTATGTTCTTATAGAACGGTGGGTGAACAATGGGCGCACGATAGTGCTGGTCTGTGGTGCTGATATAGTGGGGTATCATGGCTTTCACTTATCTTGATACTCAGCCTAATCATATAAGACGCTCATAGATCCTTCTACAGGTCCTTGTGAGTTGTTGCTATGTCGGTTATCGAAATGCAGCGACGGCATCTATGATGTATTGGGAGCCGAGCCTGAAGGAGTTTGGCATTTAATCGAGGGTTGTAATCGTAGATTTATATCTGGTTGACAATAATGGATTATGACAATATTCCTCGCACGCGTCATTATATAGTACCTAGTCTGTGGGAGGTAGTAGGTGTAATAGATATGTAGAGATAGTCGGAGGAAGACTGGATATTGATCCCGAAGTAGCGGCTGAAAGCATTTATAAGGAAGTAATATAGATTAGTGAAGCCTTACTCGATTGTGTCAAATAAGTTTCAACTAATTAATTAACCGAATGATCGTTATCTGGAGTATACAGACTAAACAATTTGCTGAAAGAACAACCCACTCAGAGCTGTAATTAAGCCAAAACTGGACAAAAAATATATATACTTTTCGCATGTTAAGAGGATAAAAAACCGGCGGGGGTCGGGAAAGTAGTGCGATCTGCAATCCGAGCCAGAAACCTCAGGTGCTTCAGCAGCTTTTAGTCTCTTCCACCTGGGTTGCCAAATTGCTGTGAAAAAGGCAGCGCCTTATCCTGACGTGCAATAATGGGCTAGCTGAGGATGAAAGCAGTGAATCAAAAACAAAGGGCAAGAGTGTTAGTGGGGGGTGGGGGTGGGGTGTGTAGAACGACGAAGTTATGGGCAACAGAGGTCGGGGTTGTGGGGGTGAGTGGGTGAGGTGTGGGGAAGGGAAGGGGGCATGACCTGTGATCGAGAGATGGCTGGGCTGGCTGAGTGTTCAATGTTCAAAAACGCGTGTAACTCAGTTTTCTTGTGAGAAAACTCTAGGAAGTCGGATAGATAACACTCCAACCGGGCTGATTGATAAAATGGATGACCTTCTTTTTTCTCGTGAGCCTGCCTCTGCAATCTTGTGTTTGCAGTATATCAAATGTTTGTTCCTTTGAGATGTGATGTTTCTGGTAGCGGGCTAAGTAGGGCGGCACCCGGAGCGCAACGATAATTATTAGGCGGCTAAAGCTGGGAACGTCTCTAATACTAGAGATTAGCACGGTGAACTGAGGGAATGTGGGATACTGGGGTGCGGCCGCCCGTAATCACCTGGCAAAGGCATGTGGGGTAGCCATCACACGGTAGACATAATTAGATCTATTTTACAGGTAGCTATCTGGTGTACCAGCTGTAACAGTTGCAGATTGACTATTGTAGGTCCGCAACTTCAGACTGGTAAATGGCGTCAGGATATCAGACGAAAATAGGAGCCTGCTTGTGGGGCGTCATAGTGGAGGATCGCGTCTCGTGCAGCGCATCCCGACATCTGCGCAAAGCGCAGGATAGAAGTCGCCGGAAAGCCTGAGGGTGGCAGCGGGGGGGGAGGTGGGGGGCGTACCGTAGAGTGTTGGGAGATGTCTCGATGCCGATCAGGAGTAGCTCTGACTGCGTCCGGAGCATCGCTCTCATGATTGGCTTTGTCGGTTAAAAACAAGTGTGGCAGATTATGAGAGGGGCCGTGAGCGGTGATCCGATGGGACGCTTTTGTCCTTGGGGATATAATGCGGTGACTGCGGTGTTGCCATGATACGAAATAAAGAAGAAGAAGGGCCGGCGATGACGGCGCCGGCCCAGGGGGGACCCCACCGCGCGCCCGGAGACTGCGGGAGATGCACCAGCTTCCCCGCGACCCACTATGGAATAAGCGGTAGAAAATGACTGACTGACTGACTAGAACTATAGAAGATTTCTTTATGAAAGCCCTTGCGAGTTAAGACCTTACCTACGCAAACAAGAACTGCTATTGTGGGCTTTTATTGTGAAGTTAGCAAGCTGCTGGCAATGAGGAGTACGTTGCGGTGGAGGCCACAGAGTTCGCCATATTGTGGGTGGCAAGTCGCCTTGGAAACCGACTTTTTGTTTGAATACGTTTTCCGTATAAAAAAACATTACAATTTACATCTGTTCGATTTTGACAAGTCGGTTTTGTATTATAAAATACATTTTTTTATTTTCGTACTAATAGTGGGGATCATTCAAAAAAACGAAACAATATCTGCAAATGAAAATAAGACAAAATAAGCAACAGAAAAACTATGTGATTAGATGGATTAAAACTTACCCTAACTTACTTCTAAAATTAAATCACTAAGTAATTTAGTTGGTTTAATTTTAGATATGATAACTAAACCTTGTTTATTACAACTGTTTTGTTGTGATGAATGTGAGCCATTTAAATCATGTTTTTAAGATGCAGCTCTGCAGTCTGGTTGGGTAAAATGGTTAGCTTTATGGGCCAACTTGTTTGGAAGACTGCCATGTATGTAAGTATGTATATATGTAAATATATGTGTGTGTGGCTTTGTATGTATGCATGTGTTCAGTTGTGTAAGAATATAGGATTTTTTGGTAATTTTTCTTTTTATTCAAAACAAGCATTTGTTATTCATTCACTTCCTATCGGACCTTACCACAGGGCAATTGTTGCAGTAAGGTTTCACTGCAAAAGTATCACACAGTCACACAGCTTAACCAAAACCTCTTGTTGTGAATGTATTGCATATCATTTTGCGTGTTTCCCAAAAGTGCCTCTCACAATATGGCGGCAAAGTAACGTACGATGCGCTTCTGTGTTTACTGATCTATGTCTTTCCTGTATGCTAGCAGAAGAGACTCATATGCTTGTAGAAGCTGCATACTCGTGAGGAATCTATCACAATATTGAGAATGACGACTAGCTGCAACTGAGAAAACCTCGATAATAAGGGAGCTTCTTTATATATGTTTTAAGCTAAGCTAATAGCCTCCAGAAGTGATTTCATCTACTTTGACTTTATTCAAATCTGCTGCTAAGTTAAAATAAGTTTGTGTGCGTCTGTAATGGACAACGGCACCATTTATGTTCGGGAAAGAGGCAACCTTCGTCGTGTGGGTGACATAATTCTGGCACAACCAAAACCACCACCATCATCATCATCATCATGCAGAAGGACAAATCCGTTTGTGCTGAGAAAGGAGCATTTCATCTTCACCTACAACGAGGAGGGGAGCCTGAGATACACCACCAAAACCCTCTTTGACCTCACTCTGCTGTTCGTCGCTGACAACATCCACCATGTGGACTCTCTGGTTGGCTTCCCAGACCAAATAGGCGACAGACTGTTTGTGGCAGCAGAGGAGAACCGTGTGTTTTTAAACCCAGACATTTCTCAGAAGGCATTGAAATTATTCAGTGATGCATATGGAGATTTGTTGCTCAGCTCGCTCTGTCTAAGAAACAGGTTGGGTATATTGTTTTCTCCTCACCCTCATGCCTCTCAGCCTTGTTTTTTTGTGTGCCATAAACAGCAGCGATTCTTTTCCCCTTTTCTAATTCTGTAGGTTTCCACTCCTGCATGAGCGGATCACCGAGATAAAAACATTTCATAGTTTAAAGTCTCTGGATTTGTTTGGCTGTAGACTAGGAGATGATCATGATCTCTTCCGGCATCTCACGTCCACGTCACTGGCGAGGTAAGGCTAGGCTCCTTAGGATGTACTTACTAGAAAATATAGTAGTCATTTTGAATCGTCTCATCCATAGCAGCCTGACTCAGCTGTTCATTGGTGGGAACCATCTGTCAGATGTTGGCCTGCAAAGACTGACTGCGCCTATCCGGATGATGCGCAAGGGACTGGACTCCCTGGAACTCCTGGATGTTTCCTGTCAGTAGTTTCCATGTAGTCTGGTAAGCATCGACTTCAAATATAATTTATATAAAATTACGTTTTTCTTTCTTTCCTATACAGACAACCCCATCTCAGAGATGGGTCTGAGATACCTTAAATGCCTCCCAAAGCTGGCTAAGCTTGATGCATCTGGGACCAACATGAAGGTAAGACAGGGGTGCATCCAGTGCACTTGTTTACATTTTGCCATAATAAAACTACAAGCAGCGTATTTGATTTGGATTTTATACAAGAGACCAATACAAAGAACAAGATTTTTAATTTAAAACCATACCATATTGTTATAATTATTGAAACCGTTCAATGATTGACATCTTAGCCCATGCCTCTTGCCACAGATTCCTAATTGGATTTAGGTCTGAACTTTGAATGGGCCATTCAAACAGATGAATATGCTTTGATTTATTCTATGCCATTCCACTGTAGATCTGGATTTATGTTTAGTCTCGTCGTCCTGCTGGAAGGTGAACTTCTGCTCCATTTTCCCATCAGTTTCCCATCAAGAGAAGCGTCATCACGGCATGATGCTGCCACTACCATGTTTAACCGTGGAGTTGGTCTGTTCAGGGTGTAGTTGGAGTTTTCCACCCACTATATCCTTTTTGCAAGTAGCCCAAAAGTTTCATTTTGGTCTCATCTGACCAGAGCAGCTTACCACTCTTGCATAAACGCCCAATTTGTGAAGCACATATTTATATCTGCATTCTCCAGTGCTCTCTAAACAACCCTCTAAAGCCTTCACACAGGTGGACTCTGTTTAGTAACTAGATGACTTCTCAAGGCAATTGGTTACACCTGACTTTATTTAGGAACATTGGCATAAAGTGGGTTGAATACATGCATGCCATAAAATTCATGGACATTTGTGGTTGTAACATGATAAAATGTGAAAGTGGCATGAATCCCTTTGCAATGCACTTTACAAATGTGGGGATGTTTTTTTTGTTATGGCCGTCGCAAATATTTGTCATTTATATACCAGCTTGGCACAGGCCTGAAGACAACCTTGTGGGACATTTTGGGGCTAATTCATTCTGAGAAACCACTCAGCCCCTTCGATCACTCAGGGTGTAAAACAGAAGGCTGGGCAGAACAGGTAATCGTTGTTAAGCAATACCAGTAGTACAGATAATGTGTTTAATTAAGCCGAATCATTTGTCCCATTTGTACCTGTCTTATTTACAGGTTGTAAATCAATGGGAAACAAACGGCTGCCAGATACCTAAACAGAAAAAAATGGAAGAGTCAAGGGCCTCAGCACTTCGCTTTTGTAAGTCTATTACATGTTTCATTTTAATTTCCAAGTCCATAGTGCTGAAGTGTTTTTTTTTTTTCTGTAGTCGGCAGACAGAAGTTTGTCAGAGAGCTACTGAATGCAGGACCACTGATCGGTGAGAATGGAAAGGAGACCAACATGGAGAAACTACATTTCTACAAACCTACAGCAAACAGTCATCTAAAAGGAAAAATGGATGCATCCACAACATGCCTCCAAGTTAGGAATCCCACCTGTTATAGCAGAAAGAGGAAGCAAGAGTCAAGAAAGTCTGATGCCTCTCATCAAAGCCCTCCGAATAAAGCAAAAAGCTCATCCTCATTAGTTTTAACTGCAGAGGACACAGACTTGTTGAACAGCTACTGAATAATGGAATGTGTCCAGGCAGCATTCTATAACAGTAAACTAACATGGGAGCGACGGTCAACATGTAGCATTCCCAAGAATCATTAGCAGTGTACTTACACTTTGGAAAGATTAAAAGTATGGTTTGGCTTTGTTTCTTTTTTTACAGTGAATAAAATGTATTTTGAAAAAAACAAACTTTTCTTCTTTCTGCAGCTTTTAAATCCAGCCAGAAAAGTTTTTTGTTGGACAAGTGTTAAGAGGCTTATATTTACTGAACACACATGACTGGTAGACTAATTTAGGGTTTTTAAAGATGTATTTGAATTGTTTTAAGGGTGAAATTATTATACAACAACTTTAAAGATCTTTAAAAAGTATTACTGAGTGCCCAAGTTTGAAGGTACATGAACATTTCTGTAATTCACATAGGGACAAAAGTCACACATTGAGGCAGCTCCACTAACATTTATATGAATGTGCCATAGTAAGTTGCATGGACAATCACATGCTTTTGTACCAATGAGCATGGTTCTGGCTCAGTGCCCGTCCAGAAGCTTAATGATAACGTGTTTTATCCAGTCCAAACCTTTCACTGAATCTGTTTTTTGGGATCATTGCCATGTGTCCCAGTTTTAATCATACAGCTGTTGAGGGGAACTTAAAAAAAATTAGTTTTTTTTTCTCAGTTATTGCATTCACTTTATACAATGCATCTGTAGCACTGGCAGTGAAATAGCCCCACAGGACGATGCTGCTACCACCATGCTTGACTTTGTTAGGTTTGAATGCCACACCTTAATTCAAACTATCGACATCAGAGGAAGCAAAACTAGTAAATGACCAGAAACTCTTAAGGCCCCATCATAAACTAGAATATGCTGGAACACCAGTGTGACTGGCCACGGCGAAGCAAACTTTACATCAATATGGACATGATGCTGACCAAAGAAATCAGCACTTTCACTTGCTTACAAAGAGAAACCCAATGCATTTGGTAGAAAACGTTTTAGGTCATATTAGAGAAAGGTTGCACTATTTAAACCTAATGACAAACATGTTTGGAGGAATCAAGATGATAAGGATGGCGGTGGAAGCATGCCGAGGGCATGTTTTGCTGCCAATGGTAGGAAAATAGAATAATGACAATGGTGGACAACATCCAATTCCCCTTTAAAACTGCTAGACAGTTAAAATCTGGATACAGTTGCGTATTCTAACAGGAAAATGATCCCTAGAACACGTCAAAACTAGTTTTTTGTTTTTTAGGACTGATTACCCAGGATTCCTACACATTTTATTCCAGACTCAGATTTCCTGAGTCCATTTTTGGCAACATATAAAGTTTTAAATGCAAAAGTTCGTGACAAATTTATCAGTGTTTCCATCAGTTTTGGTTAAATTCTCTCTAGTCTTGCTTTTTACTATATGCTGCAGAGTCAGGCTGTGTTGGCATATTTTCTCTTCACTAATTTATCCAAACGTTAAACAGAAAATCTTGTTTTCAAACAATAATAAAAAACAATTTCACAGTTCCGTATTTAATTCTGATTTATTACTAAGTAAACAAACAGTGAAGCAGGAGAAACTGCATGTATTGTCTCATTTAATTAGGAGCACAGACTTTTACTGTAAAATGGATCAGAATATCACAGAAATACAAACATATTAACAAAGGTGGTGTCAACAGTATCCACACAATCCATTTTACCAAAATGTTGTGGATTTGGGTAAAAACCTGCATCAATTCAAGTCAGTTCATTACATTCAATAAAACACACACAGCAACAGAACTAATGCACACAGCAAACTTGCAGGAAAAGTCCCAAAACATTTTATTCCTGTATTACCCATCATACTTGAATCTCACAATTATACCAATATACAGAAAAAAAAGTTTTAACTACCCCAATTTCAAAAGGTTTAAATAAAGCAGGGACAAATCAGTTAATAATAAAAAATCTGAAAGTTCTGCTGAGACCACAACCAGCCCAGGCCTTAAAGGATAAAGAAAAGGAGGATAAAGAAAAAAAAAAAAAATCAGTTTATGATTATTCATCTGGAGGAAGCTTCCTTTAGGATTGCACCTTTGATTTCTAGATGTTGGACTGTCCCAGGTCCACCTTGGAAGGAAGTGGCCCAGCCTCTTCTTTTGGATCCTTGGAGGTGATGATAATCAGAGAGGATGCTGGGTAAGGAGTCAGTTTCTGGTCTTTGATACAGTCGTTGTCCCCATAAATGCTAAGTTTCTAAATGGCAAGGGAAAATTACAGAGAGAGACTTTCTAAATTTGGGTTTGCATGTTAAACCAATCAGATCAGATGCGGTTTATGCAGGGTTTACACAGTGACATCAAAATGTATATTCATACCACAAACCCATCCATTTTCTATACCCGCGTCCTTAATACTGGGTCGCAGGGGAGCTGATGCCTATCTCCAGCTTTCTATGGGTGAGAGGCAGGGTACACCCTGGACAGGTCGCCAGTCCATCGCAGGGCAAACACAGAGACACACAACCATGCACACACTCATTTATGCCTAAGCGCAATTTAGACCAGTTAACCTAACAGTCATGTTTCCGGACTGTGGGAGGAAGCCGGAGTACCCGGAGAGAACCCACGCATGCATGGGGAGAACATGCAAACTCCATGCAGAAAGACCCCTGGCCGGGAGTTGAACCGAGGACCTTCTTGCTGCAAGGCAACAGTGCTACCAACTGTGCCACAACAACTACTATTACTACCACTGTGGTATGCATTTGTATTCAGTCCTTTTAACTCCAAAACCCCTGAATAATAAACCAATAAACTGTCTACATTTAGAAGTCAACTCATTGCTGCATAAAGCCCACCAGAGTATGGAAGAACTTTTAACCCGACCGACAACTTGACTATTCAGCTAAACCGACACAAACTAAGCAAGCAATAAAATATTATAGTGGCAGCAACAAGCTGGGGGGGGAATTGTTTGAGGTTCCAGAAAACCTTCAGGACTTTGGAGAATTTCAAAAAGGAAAAAAAAGTCAAAACAAGCAACAGTTTACACACATAAGAAACCAAAACAATAAAATCTCACAGGGCTTACCTCAGCGGGTACATATTGATCCACCGCAGTTGCCATAGTAGCGCAGCAGATCCAGATCAGGACCAACACAGACAGAATTAAAGTTGTTGTTAGGATCCACCCAGGCAGCCAGGGGTTCCTGTGGAGAGAAGTACAAACAGTTAGCCTGTGTAGCTCCACAGAACGTGGAACCTTGGTGCTGTTTACGTCAGGCTCTGCCAAGACAGCAGAAATGTGCAAACCTCGACAGGCAGCTGAAAAGGTTGTATCTGTCATCATAGCTGCGGTCACCAGTCAGATCTCTGTCTCTCTCTTGGATTAAAGCGTGATGGTATTCTTTGTAAATAGGACTGCTCAGCCTGGGGACTTGAAAAATGAGAATTATAAAAGATAAGTGGTGTGCCTGGATGTTCCATCTTTACAGTCCCTTTGCTGTATTTCTAGATCTGATGAGAAATATAGGTTTTAAGTACTAAAAAGATTTTAAATGACATTGGATAGTATTTTTTGTATTCAATTCACTCATCTCTGATCAAAACGTACAGTATACTACAGCAATAATGTAAATAATACACTCATCTTGATAATGGTTTACAAATTAAATTTGTCATTCTAGGTTGGAAAGATCAAACCAAACACTCAATTCCAGTGATTTCTGAAAACTAGAACTGGGTCCACTATTTTGAATATATTGTGGATATGCACTTATCAACATAAGGTCACAAATAAACATACATTAATATTGGAATGAATGCCCTTTAGCTAGTTATCTTTGACCATATGCTTTCTGTTGCCATCAACAAGCTTCTGGCATATTCAGACTGCACTTCTCTTGGCAGAATTTGTTTCAATTGGTTGATTTTGAGGCAAATTTCCAGCTTGTAAGCTAATCCAGATATTTTCCATAGGATTGTGGTCGGGGGCTTTAGGAAGGCATTACCAGATACTCTTTATTAACCTGCTTGATCAATTCCAAAATAAGTGGTAAATAGTTTTAATGTTGTGTCAAAGTTGACAAAAAAAATCAGATCCAAAATGGAGCGATTAAATGAAAGACTGGTTGGGATGTTTAAAAACAACCAAGGAACCAACAAGGCTCAGGCTGATCATAAACTGGAAGATGCTGAAATGTCAATGTTACTTTCCACGGTGAAGCTAGTTTAAACTGAATACCCATCTGGACAAACCAAATGCCTTCAGAAGGAAGGCTTTATGCTCAGAGGAAACAAACCTGCTCAGCCACAACAACAAGAAACACATGGAGGAGTCAAAGGGAGGCTTTAAAACCTGCATCAGCTGTTTAATATGGTGGTAGCATCGTAATGCGGTAGGGGGCCACAGGCACTTATAGTGGTGCAAGGGCTAGGTGATATTGACTTAAGATTTTTTCACGATATTGTGTTGTATTTATTGCAATAATGATAAAAGTGACAAGAAAGTAATTCAAAATGTATCTGTCTTTTTGGCTATGCTTCATAGCATCGACATTTTCTTTATACACTAATTACATTAAGCAGTGCCACTGTACCTCTAAACAGGACAGAATAATTGCATTAAATAATACCTTAATTATTTTAGTATGTACTGATTCTCCCATGGAAACAACTGCAGAAAAAATGTTTTAACAGCTCAACAGATTAAAAAGCAACTATGCCATCGATACTATTAGTTTTTGGGGTTAGCAAACATCAAATAGAGTTAATTGTTATCATGATAAATTATTTTTATCACAGTAATCTTTTTTCCCCCCTGATTATGGTAAAAGGTACAATGATTGCCCATCCCTAACTGGTGCATTATACAAAGTAGATGGAATAATGAAGGAGGAGGGCTGCATCCAAATTCTCAAACTTTCCCTCAGATCAGCACCTTGAGAGTTTAATTTAAGACACAGTTGAGTGTTCTAAAAGGAAAGTATGTTTTGTGTGTTGGAATGGAAAAAGCAGAAAAACTTTAAGCCCAGATTTAAACTCTATTGAAAGATATGGGCTGTGCTTTAAAGCCAGGCCTGTGCCAGGAAACCAACCAATT